>OY723300.1:1025830-1210041 GCA_963210315.1 Rhynchopus euleeides
AGTCTCTCTCTCAGTCCGTCTCTTCCTCCTCCATCCCCCCATCCCATTCATAGAACGTGCCCGAGGCGGGAGATGTGGGCGCGTCAATGCTGCTGACCGGGAAGCGGGATCTCTGATTTCTCTTCCTGACCCGGCGTTGGCCCTTTGCCGGTGTGTGTGTGTGAATGTGCTCATGCCGTGCTGGCTGGAGAGTGGGATTCTGAATTTTTTCGGGTGTATTTTTTATTCCCGAAAGGGTCCGAACTTTCAGGCACACCCCCGTCACGCCCGTCCCGCTGGCACAGGCCCCGTAGCAAGGGCGGTGGTACGTTGCAATGCTCGTTTGGGCCCTGTGCCACACCAGTGCCATTCTTCCAGTGATCCGTCAAGGTGTAAATCGATATATGATTTCGCGCAGCGTGGATTGTGTGGATGTGTTCTTATGCCTCTTTCCGTCTGATCCACGGTTTCCTTCTTCTTACAGTCTTAGTCGAATCCGTCCCTTCTTTGTGGGTTTCTCTTGGGGGGCGGGCGGGGGGTAAGGGGGATGGGAGAGAAGGGTCGTGGGAAAGCTGTGACGTTTCCCAGGCCCGCCTGGCCTGGGAGGGTGGGGGGGAGGGGGAGGCCTGAGTGGGGGCGGGAGGGGCATGGGGGGGTGTGGGGTGGTGGGGCGGGAAATCCTGCCCCCGATTTGTGCTGGGCATTACCTTTTTTTTGCCGAAGAGTTGGCAAAGAAACCCCCGCGCATCTTCCCCCGGAAGCGTCAACGCAAAAAAGAAACCAAAGCAAAAAGTGCCGAACAAAGCGCAGTGACACTTTTTGCCCTTTTAGTTTTGAACAGGCACGTAGCTTGAAATCGGATTTTCAGATTTTTGCTGGTTCTGCTGGTCTGGGGTATTTTCCGGCGCTTCGGCCATAATCTTGTCCTGACCGAACACCGGGTTCTCCGGAGCGCGTCCGGAGGCACGGAGTACACAGCGCCACAGTGGGTCTTCGCTACGGTGCCGAAACGGTGTGTTCGTGCATTTCCTATGTATGCATAGGAAGAAATCGCCGCACTTTGACGAAAACTCGACGGTAGCGAAGAACCCCACAGTCGCATATTGACAAACACAAGCCACAGGGGGGTCTGGGGGGCTCTGCCCCCCAGCCGCCGGAGGCCACGGTAGTGAACATCTGTTCCTTCCGGGCTGAACACGGTGTGGATCTCTCCGACATCAGGTCGGAACCCAGTCCTGCGCGAGAAGCAGTCATCGGGAGCCGAAATCCTCGTGGTTCGGGCCTGCTGCAGGGTACATCTTCGGCCTGGTGTGAGGGAAAACCCCCCCACCAAAAAAAATTCTGGGGTTTCCCGGATTTATACTTTTTTTTTTTCCCCCAGACCAGCAACATAGGCAACTGCTGGTCTCGAGACCAGCTGGACCCCCCAAGCTACATGCCTGGTTTTGAACTTGACAAAGCCTACACACACAACACCCCACCCCACCCCACCCCACCCTACGCCACATTGGACATTCCCCTGCTCTGATATGCAACCCACACTGCTGCAACACCGCCACCTCCTCCTCCTCCCACCCCACCACCTTACCCTCACAACACCCCACCCCAGAACCCCCTCAGCCCCTCAGGAGCACAGCTCGAGCGGGGGGCATCGCGGGTAGCGGGTGTTGACTACACACCCCCGAAACCCCCCCACTCCACGCCACCCCACCCCCCTACACATGCCGGGCGAGCTGGGCACCGTCGAGTCTGCTGAGGAAGATGTGCGCGGGGCCTCCGTCTCCGAGGAGCACGATGAACGGGAGTACATCCAGACCCTCTGGTCTGCGGTATCCGCCCGGCCCGCAGCCGTGACCTCCTCACTGTCGGGGGCACGCGGGGGGAGGCAGCAGCAGAAGCAGCAGCCGCAGCCTCGCCGGGGCCCCCCGCTACAGCCCAGGGGGGGCCCTTCTGACGGCGCAATGCTGCAGGGCACCTCCCTGTGGCAGCCCCACACGCAGGGGGGGAATCGGAGCACCCTCCCGAGCAGCTATGCAGCGGAGCAGCATATGGCACGCATGCTCACACAGGGAAAAGCACGCCCCCGCGCCCCTGCCACTCCGTCCCGCCCGAGGGACACGATTCACTCGACACGCCCTGTGGCGGAGCATCCGAAGTGGGCGACATACGCGGTGGCGACAACGTTTGCATTTATCGGCGGGGCCCTCGGCCTGAACTGCGGTGTGCATGAGAAGGACGACGAGGAGATGGAGTTGGACGCAACCCGCGCGATGAACGACTTCTTCAAAAAGAGCAAAGACCTCTCCCAGCACATGAGCCACAGATACGCCGCCATGATGCAGATGCTCAGCGAGAAGGTTCTGCTGGCGCATGGGAGCAACCCAGGCAGGGGTGGCATGCCGCTCCGCGGCAGCACCACTCCGGTGAAGGCGCGGCAGCCAAGCAGAAGTGGCGCGGGAGGGGGGATGGGGAGGTATAGCCCTGCGCCGTCTCTGGATACTGCGCCCGGTTTGGCCCGGCATTCCTCGGCGGGGGATTTCTATTCGCACAGCGTAGCTGTTGGGGGGTCGCATCGCTTCACGCCTGGCACGCCTCATTCCGAAGGGGGTTCGGTTGTCACAGCGGCAGCAGCACCTACCTATGCGACATTCAGCGGTGGGCACACCCGGAGTGCCCCCTCCGTCGCCTTCGCGACAGCCGGGCTGACGTCGCCCCCTTCGCCCTCAGGGGGGTTACGTGCAGGGGATGGGATGCTTTTCTCCCCGACGGATCCGTCGGATATGGGGACCGAGTCATCACCTTACCGACATTCCCCGGGGTCAAGCTCTCCGCAGAGGCAGAGTAGCGTGAGGTTCTCTTAGGGAGCCTCCTTCGGGGGGTGGAGGGTGGGTGGGGGCGGGGTGTGCCGGTTTCATCGTCGGTGTCACATTTTATATAGAGGTGCGTTAGATCACTCCATTAGAGAGAGAGGGGGAGAGGGTGCCAATGTGCTAGATTGCCCTCTGCCTTTGTCTTGTATTTTGACAAGACAGTATCGTCGGATGCAAGCGCTGTTCGGTCGAGCAAAGCCACCTCTCTTCCCTTCCTTCTCTCCCCCTCCCCACATTCTTCCTCTTTTGCAGAGGGGGGTGGCAGAGACTGATTTATAACCCAGTGCGGCGTGGGGAGGTGGTTTTTTTGCGGAGGGGGGGGGGGGGCACACACACCACACCACCCACATGCCACCCCAGGCCCCCCCACCCCCTTCTCCTCCCGCCACCATGTCCGGGATGGGTGGCGAGGCACACACCGACCCTGCCGCGCCCGGCGGGCCTGACCAGAGCGACGGCGGGGAAGCCCAGGGCACCGCTGCACCGGCCCCTCCCTCCCCCACCCCCACCCCTGGCGACGAGGGCCTGCCGGCTGACCCCGCCGGCACGGAGCCCGTGCATCCTGTGAGCTTCGACAACCCTGCGCCGGTGGAGGGGGTGGATACGGATGAGGAGGATGACGATGGCATGCAGCACAGCGTAGCTCTGGATTCTTCGCAGTATTCCCCAACGTCGAGGCTTGTGGATATCGTGCCCACAGACACTGTGGAGAATTATGAAGAGAGCGTGAGGGTGCGGCAGTCGCGCAGCACAAGCTTGATGCGCTCCGTCGCAGCTGGCATGGCTGATGAAAGTGCAGCAGAGCCCAAGACCAAGCAGGAGCAGCAGCAGGAGAAGCAGGAGCAGCAGCCCGAGGAAGAGGAGCAGGCGGCAGAGGAGGATCCCGTGTCGCCCAGCACCGACCCGAAGCTGTTCCGGCAGAAGTGGCTGAAGGTGCGGAAGCACATCTTCATCTTCAGCGATGCGGCGCGGCCCATCTTCACCCGGTTTGGGGATGAGACGGAGTTTATCGACTTCTTCGGCATGATGGGGCTGCTGGTGGAGCTGACGAGCAACACATTTGGCGCGACTGCCCGGATGGATGTCGCGCAGAGCAGGGGCTCCCGGACACACCCCACCCCGGCGCAGCTGGAGCTGAAGTATATCAAGGCGGGCAGCAGGACCTACGTCGTGATGAAGCGGCAGCACCTTGTTTTTGTCGTGTCGTCGGCAACGGGGGAGAGTGTTGCGGTCCTGACGGCACAGCTGGAGTTCCTCTACTCCGTGCTGCTCAGCATTCTCACCGCGTCTCTGCATAAAATCTTCGAGAAACGCGCAAACTACGACCTCCGCGGCCTCCTCGGTGACAGCGCCGTGCATATGTTCCGCGGAGCCATCCGCACTTTCAACAACAACCCCGGATTTGGCCTGGGATCCATCCCTGTGCTGCGTGTGAGGCGCACTGCGCGCGATACCATCTGCAAGGCGTTGCGGAGGCGCCTCCTTGAAACGGAAGTCGACCCTGAGGAGACACCGTATGCCTTCCTGCTGTACCACGTGCCGGAGGGGAAGGCACCCTACGGGGGGAAGGCCGGGTCCAACAGCGTGCTGCTGGTGTCGTACGTCTCGGGTGACCGCACCCCCGTGAGCCCGAAGGACTTCTCGCTGCTCGCCAACTTCGTGCAGTCCTCCCTGCCGCGGACCTCGAAGTATCAAGAGATGTGGGCGCCCTGCTGCCTGCCGGACTACAACGAGCAGGGTTATCTCTACCTCTATATGACCTTCATCACCCCGACGGTGTCGCTCGTCATCTCGTCGTCTCGGCCGGAGGCGTTTTCCTCCTTCCGCGAGGTGAAGGATGGGCTTGTTCAGGACTTCGGGCTGACCCCCAGGGGTATGTGTGGTGGATGGGTGGGGGTGGGGGGGGGGGGGATTGGGTTGTTGATCGGGGCAACGCACCTTATCACTCTTTTGTTGCAGATCGCATTGCGGCGGGGATCCCGCCTGCAGAGCCCACATCTGGGCCGCTGCACGAGGTGACCGCATCACGCCCGTACAGCGTGACAGCTGTGGATGTGCAGGTATGTCGAACACCGGGGCTATCGACAACACCCTTCGGTGGCACACAACCGGGTGTGTCGCACCGAACAAAGTCTGCTGCCATCCTACACTCTCCGCACTGACACAGGACAAAAACTCGCCTGATGAGGTGCTGCACTTCCTCTATAAGGACAGCGAGTTGGGGCAGCACACGTCGTGCAGGTTTGGGCCCCCGTTTGTGGGGAACCGGGTGCAGAAGGAGCTGATCAGGCAGTACTTGAAGGCGAGGGAGGGGGCGCAGACGTGCATGGGGGCGAAGAAGACTGTGATCTACACCACAGAGCACTACGTCCTGCTGGCACGCATCGGCAAGAGCTACGAGCTGTACGTCGCCTACAAACCCCTGGCGGCAAAGCCCCAGATCTCTCAGTGGGCCACGCTGCTGAAGAAGTGGGTGCGCCAGCACGGCGATGCTCTCTTCGCACCTCCACTGAGCCTTTCGTGATGTGCTGATCCGCATTCGCATTACCAGGCCCTTGCGCCACAGTGCACAGCCGCGTTGACTGCGCATCCTGCTCTGCCACCGCACTGCCTGCCACACAGGCACAGCATGCCACAGCGAACCCGACTGTGCCCATGCCGTGGAAGCAAGGAAGCTGCAGCACAACAGCTGAAGAGGCAACCATCCCCCTGCCGCCATAGAGGGGGTTTCGGTTATTCTGCCCGAGCTTCCACCTTGGGGTGTCGTGGCCGCCATGGGTACCGCCATGCAAAGCGTGTCGTGGCGATGTGATGGCAACCCGAAGCGCTCCCTCTGCCCCACACAGCACGGCCACAACGCAGGCTGGGCGTATGGAATGCCTCCTGCCAGTGCCTCAAACACCTACTGCAAGAGTGAGTGCGTTTGGGGAGGTCGGCGGTGGCGTCTTTGCTGCTCTGTTCTCTGCCTAGCCGCCCCATCCTCGCCTTCGGCATGCCAGCAGTCTACACCAGTCCCTGATTTGGCAGGGGTGGATGCAGGTGTAGCCCATCGTGCTTCTGGTGTCGGGGCACGAAATCAGCCCCGGTATAACGTGTGTGGAGATCGCATGAAGGGCAGACAGCTCTGTGCTTTCTACGGTGATACAGCATGGTTCACGTGTGTGGTGTGGATGGTGTCTTGTCCCAGGGGGTATGTTTTAGAATGAACCAATAACCCCCCCCGTGTGTAAGATTGTAGCCGGGTGTTGCGTGTTGTGCCCCTCGCATCGTGCACCGTGCACCGGATCCCCCCCCACAAAAGAGCTTGCTTGTCACAGCACGCAGTGTGCATCTGACACAATATCACAAAACACTGCCTCTTCACACGATCGCCCCCCGCGCCCCCCCCTCCCACAGGGGCCCCCGCAACACACTCCCTGCTCGTGCCATACAAACAGAACCTGGGCTCCCTTTGCCGCCGTCTCTTTCATCTCTTCTTCTGACTGCCCCATAGCCCCCCTCAAAAAAATTCTGTGCATGCAATTCGAGCAACAGTGACGCATGCAATGCCCGGGTCGTCCGGGATATACAAACCAGACAAGAAATGTGCCACAGCGGTGCGAGTTGTGTGTCAGAATGCAGTACTGGTTGGGCCTTCTGCACTCTACTCTGTGTCATATTGTGCCGTGTGTGCCACACCCAACAGCTGGCATCGAGGCACGGCCTTCTTCTGCACTTTAGAGTGAAGCCACGTCTGCTGAACGAAAACAAACCCCCTTTGTATGGGGTCAAACCGTCGAATCGCTGAGGCAAACACAGGATGTGGGGGCCACAGGAGCAGCTGTGAGGCTCATCTCAAAACGGGTGCAATGCGCTGGTCCCCCCCCCCCCCCCCCCCAACCCACCCCACCCCACCACACCCCCCACCCCCCCGACAACCACCTTCTGTTTTGCTGTTGAGAGTTGTGCAACAACGCAGGAAACTGTGCCAGTGCAGATCCTTGCAGAACATCACCACGCTTCATGACAGGCGCGTGGGGTGTTCTCGCGATCGACGAATCGGCCTGCGCACAACCAGTCGTCGCACATCTCAACAACCAGCTTATCCACGCCCACCCTCCGCCACAGCCACAGGGAAACTAACATCTGGGCGTGCATTCCGAAGGGGGGCCGGGTTGGGCGGGGGAGGGTGACACAGGCAAGTGGGGCTACACACACCCTCCGCCACCTCACCTCCCCCCGTATCCCCTTCCCGCCCTCCCCACACACACACAAGCCTCCCCTCCTTTTATGAACATGAGAAGCGTTCGTTGAACTTTCTCCGGTACGGTACTACCCCCCTTCCCGTTCCCCCGTCCCCCCTCCACACATCCACGCATACCCCACCTCCCTCGACTCCACCTCTAAACCACTGCGTGCCTGAGGCATGGCGTCTGCAGTTACGATGCTGCTGGCACTGCTTGCCGCCGCCACTGCTGCTGCTGCGCCCGCTCTCTCCGCAGACGAGCAGCTGGCCCTCCTGCGGGTGGAGGTGGAATTGCTGAGGTCCCAGCTGCGCGATCAGGGCGCCAGCACCACCCCGTCTGCCTCAGACCCGCAACCGCCGCGGCCGCCCCCAGAGCAGCAGCAGCAGCATGACAGCCTGCCGGCACTCTCTGAAGCCGAGCAGGCGTGGCTGCGGCAGGCATCGCCTGCCCTTGTTGATGTGTTCCTGAGGGAAGACGACACCGGGCTGGACCACCCGCTCAACGGGTTCGCGCGTTACCCGGCAGAGGTGTGGGAGAAGCAGCAGCAGCAGGTCGTCACACCGAGGCGGGTCAATGCCACCGGTGCTGTGCGGCAGGCTACCACCCTGACGGACGACAGGAAGGCGCTGTGCTACTTCTACACTGACACGCGGGAGTGTGACCGGGACCCCTTCTGCCAGTGGGCCCGGTCTGAGTCTGGCGTGGAGAAGTGTGCCCCAGCACCCGTCACATGCAACACCGCTGCGTTGAACCCAAGCCAGTGCGTAGGGCCCAACTCTGAATTTTCTGACGAATGCCAATGGAGCTGTGCCTGTGCGAAGAAGGCGGGGGACGAACACGCCTCCGGGGGTGACCATGGCGCAGCGGAGCTGTGCTCCTGCCCGAAGATGGAGGACAACCCCTATCACATTCACTCGCAGGACACCTGCAAGATGAAGAAGTTTTACTACGCAGATGGGACGATCGACGAGACCTGCTACATCGAACAGACCTGCGGGCACAACGGCCACCACGGGCACGAACCCCCCTACAACGTGCTCTTCATCACAGGGTCCTTCGGGGTGGGCGCCTTCTTCCGTTACTGGGGGCCGAAGATTGCCATCCTGGACATCTTCCCCTACACGGTGCTTATCTTCTCCCTGGGGACTGGATTCGGCTTTCTGACCAACCTGGGGTATCCGTTGTCTAACTACGACGGGCTGGCACACATGGATCCCCACGAGATCTTCTTCATCTTCCTCCCGATTCTCATCTTCGAGTCGGCGTTTGCGACAGACTTCCACATCTTCAAGAAGGTTATCGTGGGGTGCCTCCTCCTTGCCGGGCCGGGCATCATGATTGCCGCCCTCCTCACAGGAACCATCGCGAAATTCGCCTTCATCGAATACGAATGGTCGTGGGTTACCTCCCTCCTCTTCGGGACAGTGCTGAGCGCGACAGACCCTGTCGCTGTGGTTGCCCTGCTGAAGGAGCTCGGCGCCTCCCCTGAGATCTCCACCATGATCGAGGGGGAGAGTCTCTTCAACGACGGCACGGCCATCGCGCTCTTCGGGATCCTGAAGGAGGCTGTGCCGACAGGGGAGATCACAAAATCCGCCCCGGAGATGTTCCTCGAGTTCTGCAAGATCTCCTTCGGGGGACCTGCTGTGGGATTTGTCATCGGATTCCTCGTGAAGCTCTCCCTCAGCGCAGTGTTTAATGACGCGCTTGTCGAGGTGACTGTCACGGTGTTCGCAGCCTACCTCACATTCTTCATCGCCGAAGGCTTCTTCGGGGTCAGCGGTGTCCTGGGCCTGGTCGCCTTCGGGTGCTTCCTGTCATTCCACAGGGCATGCGTTTCGCCCGAGGTGGAGCACACCCTCCACCACTTCTGGGAGATCACTGTCTACATGACCAACACCCTCATCTTCGGCCTCTCCGGTCTCATCGTCTCCCAGAAGGCCTTCAAAGGCATCAAGCCTGTTGACTACCTATATCTGCTGATCACCTATGTCGGCATCAACATAGTGAGAGGTCTCGTTGTCACGATGTTCATGCCGATCCTCAAACACCTGCCCTATAAACTGGACACCGCTAACGCGGTGCTGGTGACATGGGGTGGACTCCGTGGTGCGGTGGGTCTTGCCCTGGGGTTGATTGTCGCGGGCGACTCCACCATCCTCTGCTCCCACCCGCAGCTGGGGTCGAGGTTTCTGTTCCACGTGTCGGGTATCGTGGTGGGGACCCTGCTCGTCAACGGTGTGACCACAAAGCTTGTCGTGCAGAAGCTGGGGCTGGACAAGATTCCTGATCACAAGATCCTCGACATGAAGAAGGCGCACGAGCAGCTCGTGGCGCACCAGGAGGAGCACCTCAGAGGGCTGATGCGGCAGCCCGTGCTGGCTGACACCAACTGGCAGAAGGCAAAGCAGTACTCAATGGATGATCTGGACAATCCTTACGGCGAAGGTGCTGAGGTGGATGTGCCTGAGAAGGAGGCCCGTATCCAGGCGTATGTGAAGCTGATCAAGCAGGCTGTGATCCACGAGTTCGAGGAGGGGAACGTCGGGGGGAAGTCTGCGCGGAAGCTGACTGCCCTGTGCGCGCGCTGCCTGGAGGAGAACCGCTACCTCTTCGCGACAGACCTGGAGGGGCTGTTCCGCATCTCTGTGGAGTGGAAGTTCCTCATGTGGCTGACAAGCCCCTTCCCCCTCGCGAGAACCAGCATCGAGCAGGCATCTCGTGAGGCGCTCTGGGCGCATGCTTTTGACGTCGGCATCGGGTTTGTCAATGCGCACGATCGTTGCTCGAGGAATGTCGGAGTGCTTCTCCCGAAGAAGAGCGCAAACGATGTCGTCCGCCACTGCAAGGTGGAGACTATCGAGCTTCTGAAGCTGCTGGAGTGGTATACCAAGGAGATGCCCGAGATTGCGGTGTCCATCAAGACGCGACACGCCTCGCGACACATCCTCAACGCCGCCAGAGGGTACTGCCACAACATGGAGCACCGGGGTATGATCGACGAGGAAGCGACCCACGCCCTGGTCCACGAGGTGGAGAAGAAGATGAAGGACCTGCGGTACATCCCCAACGCCGTGGAGCCCGCTGACATCAACGAGGTGCTGCGGGACCACCACGGGTCGTGGTTCAACACGCCTGGGTCATCCCTCCACTTCCAGAGCAACAGGAGGTACACCGTGGAGAAGTTCCAGAAGGGCGTGCAGATCGGGGAGAAGGGGGTGGAAGGGTGCGGGTTCTACGCCATCACGCTCGGTGTGGTCCGGGTGCATATTCAGGGGAAGGCGCAATACTTCGGGCCAGGGTTCTGCTGCAACATCCTCCCCGCCCTCACGGGGAACACCGACATCACCACAACACGCTACTCGGAGTGCTTCGCAGAGACTGCGGTTGTCGCCGCCTTCATCTCCGCTGCTGCCATCGAGGATGCCGTGGCATCCTGCGGCGAGGTGAAGCACGCCCTGTGGACCCAGGTGGGGCGCCAGGTGTCAGAGCACATCCTGGCAGTCACCCCTCCCTATTCGCAGTGGCCGCCGGACAAGCTGCGCGAGATCTGCCATGCCGCCAAGCTGGAGCCTGTCACGGCTGACAGGAAGACGCCCCACAGCCTCAGCACAGCCAACGTCAACATCCTGATCAACGGGAGCTGCTCTGAGGTGCCGAAGTCGCAGGACCACAAGCCGGAGATCATCAAAGAGCCGATGCGTCTGGAGGAGATTGTCGCGCGGAACTGCCTCTTCTGGAAGAACGCAGTTCTCGTCACGGTGAAGGATGCCTTGGGGGCGAAGGAGAAGGCGCGGAAGAACTGGCAGAAGCTCCGCTCCTGGATGCGCACCGTGCGCACCATCGCAGGGCTGATCGGGCCGGAGGCTGTGCGGGATGCGCTCGCCCTTGCCCTGAAGGTCCCGACTCTGAAGCAGCTCGGCGTGGAGGCGACGAACCAGAAGTCGGACGCCCAGACGTGGCAGAAGGAGTTCGAGGGGCAGGTGCTGCGGAAGCGTGACAGGCAGCAGACCATCTTCTCGCCGGGGTCCCCGGCTTCCCAGAGGCGGGGGACGTTCAACACGGCTGCCAACAGGCAGAGCGTGGCGTCGGGGTCGACGGAGGGGCACCCGCTGAAGCCGACGGAGTCTAATGCGACCAGCGTGCGGACCCCTGAGGACAAGGAGGCGGACCAGCTGCAGGAGAAGCGGCGGCAGAGGGAGAAGGAGCGTCGCCTGCGTGACGAGGAGCGGAGCCGCCGCGACCGGGAGCGGATGCACAGGAGGGAGCTGCGGGAGAAAAAGGCGGAAAGGCGCCGCATCCTGGAGGAGGCGGGGTCGCTGCCGTCGGATATGGTATGTTGCCACACAATGCGTGCATCCTCTCACCACCCGCTTGTTTTGCTTTGATCGGTTTTGACGGCAACCACCCGAAAACCGTCCCATTTAGAGAGGACAAAGCGGTTTTCCCCTTTGCTCTCCCCTTTTGTGCCGTTCCCCATCCCTCCCGCGCTGCAGTCTTCTGCTGATTCATGGGATTAATGGGGAAGGAGCCCCCCACACCTCACCACGCCACACCACACATCACACCGCAGATGCACGGCGGGTCCGAAGTGTCCTCCCCTGCTTACTACTCAGAGCTGGGCCACTTCGTGGGGTCACCTGCAGGGCCCTACGCGCGCGCCACCCCCGTTGGAAGCGGGGCGTCGCACATGGGCCTGCAGCAGCACCCCCAGCAGCACCCGCAGCACGCCTTCCCCCCCGGCCTGCCGGCCCACCCCGCGCCCGCTGCGGCCCACCCACACCTCTACCACCAGCCTTCTGGCGTGGCCAGCCCCTACTCGCAGATGGCGCCGATGGCCTCTCCTGGAATCATGACTGAGCTTCCTGTGGCTCCTGCGGCCCCTGTGGCACCTGTGGCTCGTGGGACTGACTACCGCCCCCAGATGCCGAGCGCCAAGCCGTCTGCACCTCTGCCGCCCCAAAGGACCCAGCAGTTCTAGAGGCGGTGTGTTGATGGGAGCGGTTGCGTGGGCTCGGGCACTGGGGTTTATGATGTTCCAATTTTTTCTGCGTGCAAAGAGGGTGGGTATCGCATCGGGGACGAGAGAGAGAGAGAGAGGCAGCCAGGGGGCGGGGGAGTGGGGATGATATTTTTTCTGCGGGTTTGCAAGAAGAAGACATTATCCGACTGCCACCACCCGCCCACCCCCAGGTGGTGGCTCGGGATGTGGACTCTGCATGCCTGCAAAGGGAGGATGGTGGGGACGTGAAGATGCTGGGGTCGTGGAGGTGATGCCGTGTGCACTCGCTCCGAAGTGTGCACGGCCATCATCCCCTCCCCCTCTTTACACCCCACCCCACCCCAGGTGTGATGTGTGAATGTGCGACAGTGGTGATCACACCGCGTGCTCGGTGTGCTCTGCACTGCTACAAAATTATCCACGTGTATGTGTGTGTGTGTCACAGGAGGTTGCAGGTACCATCAGAGCATGCTCGGTGCGGCCTACATTCGACAAAGAGAAAAAGCATAACGTGTGTGGGTGTGGGTGGGTAGGTTGTGTGTCGTCTCATGGGTGTTGTGTTTGTCATTCTTTAGAGGTTTCTTTCCCCCAAGCCCCCATTTTTTGCCTCCGAATTCGATGCCTGCTCGCTATGCAGCTGCACGCGCATCATCGCTTGCCGGACAGCAGGCCCGGTTTTCCTTTACCTCTCTAGAGGTGTGGTGCCAGCAACGCGAACCCAACAACCGGTGCGCTTCATTGTGGCTTCTCGTGAGACATCCAGACACACCAGCCCTTTGAATGTGCGACAGTGGGGATCGCATCAAGAGCAGCATGTGGTATGCTCGGTGTGTTCTGCACTGCTTCACAACAGCTCCTGTCTGTGCGTGTGACGGTGCGTGTATCTACGTGGAGCACGTCTTGTCTCGGTGTTCCAGGATACCAAGCCTGCTCTATTTCTGTTGCAATCCTGTGACGGCGGAGATCACATCTGTGGCGAGGATGTTCGGTGTGTTCCATCAAAGGTGGACCACCGCCGTGTGGAGTGTGGGGGTATTTTGGTTCCGCATCGCGCGTCGAAGAATGCAAAATCAAAGAGTCAACGAGAGGTCTCACCGTGGTGGTGGTTATATTTCTTCAGTGTGCAGGCGTGTGCGCCGTGTTCAACACAAACAATAAAGGCGGCCCCTGCACCGATTGCTGATACACCAATCAGACCAGAATGTGCTAATTCCTGAGAACGCTGCAAACAAAAAAAACAATGCTGCTGTCGGTGGTGTTTTTACGAGTTGAGCGACGAAGCGCAGCGAAGTCGCGAAGCAACGAAGGAAATCGTACAACTGACGCTTTAGGATTATCACCTCTGTGCCACTTCACAGGGCCTCAACACAGCCCTGAAACAGCAAGCTTACGCTCAACAAAAAGTAGTCCGGATCTGTTCTTTATACGGTTGCTGGCCTGGGTGTTTCTACCAAAAAGCGAAAGGAGTGCGATTTTCTTTGATTCTTTTCCCGTCTCACTTCACCGCTGTTCCGACCGAAAACACCACCCCCCCTCCGCATGTGAACCCAGAACACCAGCGCGAGGCGATTCTTGATCTTTCTCCCTTCTTCCTGGGGATCCGGTGTGACAAGGATTCAGAAAACCACCCACCAGGGTGATCCATACTCATTTCCAACCAAAAAGGCCACCCCACCGCCTCTCCCGCCCCGTGACCACTTTCAGGAATCACAATGATACAGCCTCACGTTATCCTCCAGAACAAGCGCCACTCGCCCCTTCATTGGGGTCTGGACGCGGCTCAAACAAAAGAAATGCCTGAAACATTGTTCAAAACTGCTGCACCCCGGTCGGCATTGCGGTGGTGAATCCGCAGAGTCTGGTGCGAGCTTGCGTGGAACACATCTGCGCATGCCTGCAGTGGTCGGGTGGGACCAGTGGGGGGGGCGGGGATGAGGCGGTCAAGGGAGGCCAAAAATGCAGTGATTCAACAGAGGGGGAAAAATTAGAGAAAAAATACCGAAACAAACACCGAACAGAACGAATATTTTGCTACAGAATCTATCTTATTTTGTTGACAAAAAGAAACTCACACACACACGCTCCCCCCCCCCCCCACCCACCCACCCATCTACCCCGCATTTGTGTATTCGGCAATTCTGTTTGCATTCTTCGGCCCTCCTCCATCCCACCCCTTTTCCGGTTCTGGTTGGTCCACCCACCCACAGCGAGTGCCGGCTGCATTTCCCTGATTGGGAATCGGCCACCTCTCCCTCCCCGCATGTGTTTTGGGTGTGTGTTTTTTTTTTGCAAGAACAGCTAGCTTGTTTGCAAATGAAAAGACACGTGGCAGCGTCGGTAGCCCTGAGACGGCCGCAAATACATCATTCAAAGTATCTGAAATTCTGTCAGTCTGAGCTGCGCAGGACGGGGGTTGGGAAGGATATACCGCCTCCTCTCCCATGTGGGGAACAGACATCTCGCGCACGACGCTGTCGTCGGGTCTTCCGACTCCACCCCGAGTAGCCGGGCGATAAGTGTCAGCCAACTGCTCGTCAAAATGACCTCGGCCCGGCTGGTCTCCACCATGTGTGTAGGTGAATGTGGAAGTGGTGGCCTTCCTCTAACACTTCAGGCAGAAACAATGTCTGGAAGGTGGAGTGCCTGCCAGTCATATCAGAGATCATGCATGGGTGCGCGAGTTTCGCAGAGTGGGTAGGGGGAGTTTTTCCTGCGGTTGGGGAAGGGTGGGGGTGGGGGTGGGGGGGGAAGAAGGTGTTTTTTTGTTGATTTTTTTCATTCAGTGATTCTTCCCTCCACACGGCACGCACATGCCCGCCTCCCCCCCACCCCACCCCACCCTCAGCCCCTTCTCTCTCTCGCTCTCTCTCTCTCTCTCACCAAATCGCCTACAAACAGCAGGCCGGTTATTTCTTGCAGAAAAAAAACCAGACAAAAAAAAGCAACATGATTTTTCTTTGCCCGAGTGGCAGCTGGCTTTGGTTTGCTTTGATATTTGATATTTTTTGGTGTTTCGGAAACCGCCCTCTGCAACCAGCTCTCTCTCTCAGCACATGAGCTGGGAGTCGTTGAGACTCCCGAAAAGGGTGCCCCTACCCCCCCCCCCCGCTGGAGTCCACCGTGCAGCGCATGAGCCATGATCATGAGGTTTCCTCTTTTTTGCACGGAATCAGCAACCGGGTGTGGGTTACCACTGATCAAAACCGAACAGGGCCGGGGATGGGGGATGGGGCGTGCCCCTGCCCAAGCCACACACACACACACACACAAGAAGTGTTTTGACACAGTGCCCATCGATGTCACCTTCCGCCTTGCCGGGGAGCTGGGGTTCAACCCCGCGGTGCTGGGCACCCTGCGTGCGGCCTACGCGGGCATGCAGCGGCACTTCAGGGTGAGTGGCACCATAGGAGAGGGCTTTCTACCTACGAACGGCATCATGCAAGGCTGCCCAATCAGCGTGGTGCTGATCAACGTGCTCATCTCGGTGTGGGTGCGCATGGCGGACAGTCGCCAGGGTGCACGCGGCCTGTCGTACGTCGACGATGTGTACGCTAACGCCCCCAGCCAGCGGGTGCTGCAGGAGATAGTCGACGACTCCGCGGACTTCTCCTACCACACGGGGATGGTGATATGTGCAGCGGTAAAGTCCCACAGCTACTCCACGGCGGCGGTGACCCCCCCCCAACTTATCTACACCACGAGGGACGGGGAGGCCACGCCGATCCGGCAGGACAACAGCTTCGACTCCCTGGGTGCGATGCTGCATGCGAGGCCCGAGCCGGGGCAGCCTCCGCCGGTGTCGGAACGCATTGAGCACCGAGAGGAGGAGGTGGGCCAGTGCCTGGGGAGGGTGTCCAATTTGCCCTTGCCGATGCAGTGGAGGGGTCAGGCTGCCGCAATGACATCTGGGGCAAAGACCTACTACGGTGCCTCCGTCACGGAATGGCCGGATGACAAGGTGCAGCGGTGGAGGGTACGCTTCACCGCCGCCCTTTGGACGGGCCCTCCCCGCAGAGCGGCGGAGGTGGTGCTGTGCATTCTACACCCGGCGCACCGGCTGGACCCGGCGGTCGTCCCCCGCTATCGGCAGATCCACACTTGGGCAGTACAGGTCAAGAAGTGGAGCCACGCGCGAGACCTGGCTGCAGCCGCGTGGGGTGGGCGGGCCGCGTGGAGGGGCGAGGGCCCCTTTGCGCTCTTTCAGAAGGCCCTCTCGTGGATCGGGTGGCGGTGGATTGCGGCCACGCAGGTCGCTTATGAGGACGAGGCGAGTCGACGCCAGGTATTTGACCCCGCTACGGCCACCGACGCAGGGTGGCGGACCTTCGCGCACGACCTGCGACAGGCCCTCCGGACGAAGGTCCTACAGGGGGTGTGCGCGAGGCGTGCTGACTACGATGGGCTCCAGCACGGCGCCGATGGGGGGGTGACCCGCTGTATCCTGGAGGGCGACTCTGCGGTGACGGCATACCAGCGGGGCCTCCTCAGGTCGGCAATCGCCGGGGCGGTGCCTGTGGTGGGCCGGACGGGAATCGGAAAAGCCTGCCCGTACTGCCAGTCCGGGGAGCGGGAGACGATGCAACACCTGTGGTGGGAGTGCACGGCCTGGGACCACGTCCGGCAGCGACACCCTATCGCATCAACCGACCGCACGGCGTGGCCTGCCTGTCTCTCGATCTGCGGCGTAGCTCCGGTGTACCGACATGACCTACCGGGCGAGGCGCAGGTGCTGCCGCTCGCTCGGGGCGCGAGGGTCGCCATCGTGTCGCAGCTGCACCGCTACTTTATTGCAGTGCTGTCGGCGCGCCAGGGTCATGATGGGCTACTCGACCGGAATGCGCGCCACCACCGGACGGTTGAATACCCCTGGGGGTGGCGTACGCCCATCCCTGAGCGGGCCCGCATCCCGTCGTTGGCGCCGTCCAGGGTCAAGGCCACCTGGGGCAAAAACCCGCCCGCGCTCTGGGTGGCGCTCTGCCACTGGCTGCGGAGCCTGCGGTGGGCCCCCCACGGGGGCGAGCACACGGTGAGCCTGATCGAGCTGGCGGTAGACTTCGAGCTAACAACGGGCCTATCCCTCCCCCCAGCGGAGACGCGCCGCATCCGGCCCCCGAAGGTGAAGAAGGGGGACGGGGGAAGGGACGCCCGGGAGGTGCTCCCGACACGCCAGGCCCGGGGGGGACTGGCCCTCTACTTCGACGGGGGGGCGAGGGACAACGGCACCCCCTTCGCAGTAGCGGGCGCGGGGGCGGTCCTATACGAGGATGGCCGTAAGGTGGCGGAGGCGGTCCGCCCCCTCCCGGGGGTCCGCTCCAACAACGTGGCGGAGTACGAGGGCGTCAGGGCCGGGCTGGGGCTGCTGCGTGGAGACCTGACGCATGTAGGCGCGGTGACTGTCTGCGGGGATTCACAGGTGGTGCTGGGCCACCTGCGTGGCGACTCTGTCTGCAGCCATCAGGACCTGCGCCCGCTCTATCTCAGCGCAACCAGGTTGATAGAGGAGCTGAAGCCGCGCTGCAGCCTGTCCTTTGTGCATGTGCGGAGAGAGCACAACACGGATGCTGACGCCCTCAGTAACAGGGCCATGGACGAGACCGAGCAGCTGAGAGGAGTGACGCGCGAACAGCTTGTGAGTCAGCTGGACGCCTTCCAACGTAGCGCACTCGGGAAGGCGGCATCCCTCGAGAGGCTCGGAGCCCTGATCAAGCGGGGGTGCGGCAAGCCGTGGCACTTGGGCCATGCGGACAACACGACCGTTCTTACCGCGCTTGGGGGGACGGTGGTGAAAGGGCTGTCGCGGCGTGCGCAGCTCGACCCCGCCACCGAGGAGGTGATGCGAGCGCTGCAGAGGCACACCAACAGCTGGGAAGACGCCCCTGATACGCCGTTCCACGCCCCCGGACAGGCGTGGGCGGCAGCTTTTGAGCCCCAGCGGCACTACCCCGCGGGGTGGGACCGCGACGCAGGGCGGTGGGACGCGCAGTGCCGGGAAGCCGAGGCCGTGGCGAGAAGACCACGGGAGAGGAGGGGCGCCGCCCCCCGAACGGCCCCCCCAGGCGCGAAGCGGAACTCTCGGACTCTGACTTGCGACCGGCACAGCAAACCTCGGTGCGCGGCCTGCGTGCAGGGGCGAGTGCCAGCCGAGACCTGCTGCCATGAACTGCAGCACCACAACGACGGCGACGGGCTCTGCGTCACTATGGAGTTCTGCAAGAAGGCCCATAGGATGGGGCGCTGCGGGGACTGTGTAGTTGAATCTAAGTCTCTAACCTACTGCTGCAACACGCATCACGCGAGCTTTGCGGCACGCCCTCCTCCGAGTGGCACTGAACTGGCCCCACACTCTGACCCGAGTGGGGCCTCGGCGGTTACGTAGGGTGGGATGGGGGTGGGCTAGGACCCGTGCAGGGTTAACCCACCTAAAAAGTGATCAACACACACACACACACAGTGGCACACCCACACATCAGCAACGGGGGCGATATATTATCCGTGAAGGGTTCTCCCCCCCCCCCCCACCCGAAAAAAGGCCTTTGCAGTTTTCCCAGAACAAACAGTGGACTCACTATTCTTCACTTTCTTTAGAGCGACCAGTGGTAGGTAGTAGCAGGCGATCAGGCGATTTGCCTACACTGTCGTCCTCCGGGGGGTGGGGCGGTGGTGGTGGTGGTAGTATGTATCACGCCCGCCTCTCAACTCCCCTCCCCCCTTCTCCCCCTCCCACCCCCACCTCCCACACACCACCCCCCCCCCCTGTTTCGTGCATTTTCCCATCCCGATGTGGATCGAAAAAGGGCTGCATGGATGATACTCTGTAATGTATACCCCGCATCACTGTCCACCCCCCCACCACCCTAACCCCTTCGCAGAGGCACAGAACCCCCCCTTCCCCCCCCTCCCTCAGCGTGCATTGCTGCAGTATTTATCCTGCACCCCACACACACAACCATACTACACACTGTGCCCCGATAAACACGCGGCTATCCCTCCGCTAAGCGCAGCCATTAGCCCTGACGCAGCACACATGAGATTGGCTGTCTGAAGCGGTCTACATCCCTCCCACCTGAGCCTTCTCCCTGAGAGTGGTGGTAGTGGTGGTGGTGGTGGGGGAGGCGCAAGATGGCGGGCCGCTCTGTCACCCCGACCTTCGGGGGAGGGGGGCTTTACGATGATGACGATGACGAGGTGTCGACACCCGAGATGCTGGCACGGCCTTCGTCCTGCCCGCCGTCTGCCACAGCACCCCCGCGGGCCACGGGGGGTGGGGATGAAGGGATGTATGCGGATGCGCCTCAGGCAGACGCGGATTCAATCCCACACGACGCAACTCCTCCGTCGCCGGGCATACCGCCTGACGCCCACATCAAGATGCCCCGGGAGCTCCCCATCTTCCGGATGGGGAACGGGGGGCCGCACCGGATCCCGCAGCCGCAGCAGCACCCGCATCCCCCGCCGCCGCCACCGCACTACCACATGTCGCAGCCGTTCTTCCCGCTGTTCCCCCCGTTCCCGTTCCCGCACCACGAGTTTGCGGCATTCCCACCTCCGCCCATCATGCCCGGCATGCACCCTGGATACTTCGGCTACCCTCCGCAGGGTGACGCACAGGGGGCGATGAGTGCTGACGCAGGGAGGCAGTCGCCTGAGTCTTGCCCGGGGAGTGATGGTGGTGGTGGTGGTGGCGGCAGTGGTGTGGCCAGCCCACGGCAGTGGGCGGAGTCGATCAACGCAGCCTGGAGCCAGATGCTGGGTGTGTCGGTGTGTGAGGCATCCGAGAGGCTCCGAATCAACTCAGAATACCACCTGCTTGCAGAGGATGCTGTCAAATGGTTTGCCGAGGGGAAGCGGGCCTGGCTCGCATTCGACAACGGGCTGCATGACGGGCGGAATCAGATCATGCTGCAGCAGCAGCAGGGGCTGATCGAGCTGGGCTTCGCATTCCAGGCTGCGCTGACGGATCCCAAGAAGGTGTATCAGAGGACCCGCTCGGGGTTGGCTGAAGAGAGGCGGAAGTGTAAGGAGGAGCTGCGTGACGTGATGCACACCAGCGAGCAGCTGTATGCCTCCCGCCTGCTGGGGCGGCTTGTGGAGGAGGAGGCGGAGCAGCGGTGCCACCTGATGCATGAGGCTTCGGGGGAGTCTGCTGAGGTCGCCGTGGTGTTTGCCGCGGCGGCGCGTGAGCATGCCGGGTCGGTGCAGGCGGAGGTGATGCAGCTGCGCAGCAACATATCTGCGACGGATCAGATGCACCAGCAGGCGTTGCGCATAGCTCGGAGCGTGGAGGAGACAGGCAAGGCCAGGTCTGACTCCGAGAAGTCTGCCCAGAAGCAGCTTCAAAAGGAGAAGAAGGACCTGGAGCAGAAGGTGTGTGTTGGGGGGAGTGGGGCTGTGTGGTGTGTAGCAACGCAATGGGAGTCTTCGGTCGGACATAAGACACAAAACATCAATATCAAAAACGCGTCTCGTGGGAGATGGGGGTAACTCAGCCACCGCTTTTCCGTTGCATTAGGCACCGTTCAGTGCAAAAGCTGACGTACGGAGGGGCGAAGGCAGGGAGCAAAACACCCCTCGCGACTTCCCTGGCAAAAAAGAAAGAATCACACACACCGCCTTCAAGCGGCTTCAACGATGCGAGCGCCCTCCGCGCGCACCCCAAGCGAGCAGAGCGGCACCTCCGCGGCTCCTGCCGACTGCTTGCGGGACCACCCGTCGGCCGGCATCACCTCTGTGGTGATCCAGCGGACCTCCAGCTGCGTGCCGCTCTGGTCGAGCGCATCAGTCACCTCGCGCAGCATGCTGTTTCCCCAACGCGTCCTGGCGTGCCCTTTTCCCAGCACCAGCCGGACGGCGTCGTTGTCGACGAACAGGATCACAGTCCTGTGGCCACGGTGGATGGCATCCGTGACCGCCCGTCGAGCTGCCCACAACTCCAGGTGGAACATCTCCGCAGACTCCTGCGGTGCCGCCCATTGGCCCCACCTCGCGCGTGACGCCCCGTCACCTGCCTCCGTGGACACGTAGCCCCACCCCGTCGTCGAAGCGTCCGACCAGATCGCGACCGAGAAACGCCGCGGGGGCGGCACCGGCGGGGGCAGCCACTCCTCCGAACCGAGGAAACGCAGTATCATCCCCTGTGCCTCCTGTCGCGCCCCCTCGGGGTAGCCGCACTCCGTGTCCCACGTGGCGTCCCCGCTGGTCACCCTTCTCGCCCACGCCCGCATGAACTGCAGCGACCCGCAGAGGTAGCACAACCGCAGCCCGTGCACGTGTGCCACCCGGAATAGGAGGCCGAGCATACCCCACCACCGGTGCAGAGGGAGCGCCCGTGCGCCCAGACAGGCTTCGACCCGCGTCTGGGCCTCAGCTCGCCAGTCCTGTGGGATGCGGTAGCTCGCGTTCGGCACATCCCACTCCAGCCCGATGTAGCGCACCAGCCCCGCAGGGGTCTGCATGCTCTTCCGCTCGTTCACCTCCCCATTCGCACACGCCATCCTGTCCCGGATGTATGCAGCCCGGGCCCGCACCTCCACCTCACACGCACCCCACACCAGGATGTCGTCGAGGTACACCGTCGCTCCGCGGTCGAGGAGACCCCCCAGGAACACCTCCGAGGTGGATTGTGCGATGAAGGGGGCATATGAGAAACCCATTGGGAGTCGGCGCCATCTGTACCACGTCTGCCCGCTTCGCACACAGAAAAAATTGGACACCTCGTCCCCCAGCGGGAACTGGTGGAAGTACCCCTTCAAGTCGATGACCTGCGCCGCCACGGCCCCAGTCGCTGCGAGCGCTCCGGCGAGTTCCTGCGGTGTCGTGAGGCGAAACTTCGGTGGCGCTGGGAGGCGTGAGTTTACGGGACGACCGTCGACAATGATCCTCCGAACGCAGGGGTCGGTTTTCGGCACGTCGAAGACAGCTACCGCCCCCTTCTTGTCGTCCCGTCGCGCCGCCTTCTCCATCACCCCCGCCTTCAGCAACGCCGTCACAAAACTCGGGCGCAGGTCGCTCTTCGGTCCCGGCACTGGGACACTCTCAGACAGAGATTCTGCAAACACCCGACCCGATGTGCACCACAGCAGAAAGTGCGCCGATTTTCCCAGTTCCTCAGCCATACGCCGCACGGCCTCCAGGTCGAGCACGCCCGTGGGGAAGTCGTCAAGCCGCTGCTTGCGTCCCACCGCCCGGCCTGCCATGGCACAGGGGCCCCGCGTGCTGGTGTAGTCGTGCATTTCGCCTGGCTCGCTCAGGCAGTCATCGTCCAGCTCGCCGTACCCACGGGCACATCCTCGCTCCACAAGGGCCTCCGCCTGCTCCGCCGCCGCTCGCGTCACCTCCCCCCTCATTGCAGGGTACCCAGGAGGGTCTTCTCCCTCTCCCGTCGGTAGGCGTTCGTCGGGTTGAGGTACTTCTGCGTCACATTCCAGTTGTTTTTCGAGTGACGCAGGAAACGGGAGACGTCCTCGTCGCACACCCCCGTCTCCTCGATCTCGTGGGCTGCCCCCCTCTTCAGGGAATGCAGCCACGACCCCTCGGGGAGAGCGCTGTGGATCCTCCTCTTCAGGTCCACATACTCGCCCGACTCTCCCCCGAAGGCGTACCCCGTCCCCTGCCACTGCCGCCAGAATCGCACGGCCACCCCTGTCAGGCGCCCTGGTGGGAGATAAATCCCAGGGCGTGCCTCTTTCGCGCCCTTCTCCTTCGCATACAGCTTTGCACCCACGGTTGCTGGCGGCCCCCCGCTGTTCTCGAGCTCTGCCCAGTCTTTCGACGTCATGAAGCGCAGATCCGGGACCCTGGAACGGGTTAGCCACGTCATTGCCACAAAAGCCGCTGCTTGTAGATCTCCCCCCTCCTCCAGCGCCTTTGTTGCCGCTGCCACCTGCTGCGTACTTACCGGGGGCGCTTGCACAGAGCGCACCGCCGACGACATCCGGGTCAAGGCTCGTACCGTGTCCTGCACCCTGCGTGTCCGCACGCCTCTGATACCCGTCTGCTTGCAGCGGTGCAGTATCTTCCGGACGTATGCGGCCACCGTCTTCGGACCCGCCGTCTCCAGGGCGCTGTGGGCGTACTGCAGGAGCGCAGCTTCGGTCGGCGAAAACCCGTGCTCGTCGCAATACTTCTGGAACACCGCCCAGACCCTGTCGCTGCCTTGCGCTGTCTGTGGACCCACTGCAAACTTGCACATGGTGTCCCACGAGGTGCGTTCTCTCACCGCCCTGCCCAGCTCCTTGGTGTCCCGAATCGAGAAAATGGCATGGTCCAGTTCTCTCCGTTCCCTCCAGGACACGTCCCCCGCTGCTTCCCCCTGCTGGAGCTCCGGCGGGGGCACCGGCTGCAGATCCCGGTACCTGGTTCCCGCTCCCGGGCGCGGCGGGGTCACTTGCTCGGAATCCTGATCCGCCGGTTGGGAGTTCTGTGCGCCCACGGCTGCACGGTTGCTCGGGGTCTGTGCGCGTGTTGCAGCACGTCGGGCGCCCCGTGGGCCCGCAGTCCCTTGGTGTCTCGCCCGCCCCCTTGGGGCCACCATGTTGCTCGGTTCCTGCTCGCGATATGCTGCAGGTCGTTCTGTCTGTGCGCCGGAGGCTGCACGAATGTTCTTTTTCTGTGCGCTTGAAGCTGCACGGCGTTCTATCGGTGCGCCCCAGTGGGCTGCACTGTTGTTCAATTTCTGCGCGCTCGAGGCTGCGCGTTTTTTCTGTGCGCTTGAAGCTGCACGGCGTTCTGTCGGTGCGCCCCAGTGGGCTGCACTGTTGTTCGATTTCTGCGCGCTCGAGGCTGCGCGTGTTTTCTGTGCGCTTGAAGCTGCACGATTGTTCTGTGCGCTCGAGGCTGCACGACTGGGTTTCTCCTGTGCGCGGTACGCTGCACGATGTCCCGATGGTGCGCTCATGGCTGCACGGCTGGGTTGCTCCTGTGCGCGGTACGCTGCACGGTGCCCCGATGGTGCGCTCGAGGCTGCACGGGGTTCCGTCGGGGCGGTCACTTCCGGGGGTAGTACCGGTTGTTCTTCCGAAAAACCGGCGGAGGGACAGGCTGCTGGTCCCGGTAGCGCATCCTGCTGGACTCCCCCCCCCGCCGTCCCCGCTTCGTCGGCCCTCCCCCCTGCTCCTGCGTCGTGCGCTTCGTGCCGCACCGCATGGCAATGTGCGTCGCCTCCTTCAGCGCCTTCGGCGCCCGCTCGTCCACATTCAGGTGATCGATGAAGGCGGTAGCGGCCCTCACACCCCGCTCCGCCTTATGGTGGTGATAGAGAAAGGTTTTGAAGATATCTCCCAGCAGCGTCGAGGGGGCAGCGCCCTGCAGCAGAGTCATCATGTGCTTCAGCAGGGCATCGAGGATGGTGCGCGCCTCCCCCTGCTGTTGCGGGACGTACCTCTCCAGCAGCACCTGGAGGCGCATCAGCTGGAGGTCGGAGAGGTTCAGCCACCTCGCCGGGTCCAGCTCCACCTGCTCGGCCGTGAGGCTGCGGTCAACACCCGGTGCAGGCAGGTCGTCGTCCTCTTCTTCGTCCATGCTGTCGGGCTTGTCCTCCTTCGGTGCCTCTGGGACCTTCACCTTCTTCACCTCCCCGCGCACCTTCCGCTGCGGCGTCTCCTCCGGGGCCTTCTCGGCCGCCACCACCTCCGCCTCGGTGGGGCTGCCCGCCCCCAGCTCCGATGCCGCCGACTTGGCGAGCCGGTCGGGGGCCTCCACTGCCGCGACGAAGTCATCCTCCTCCATCGCCTTCCGCAGTGCGGCAAGGCACAGCATCAGCCTACGGGTCGTGAACTGAGTCCACGCCTCAACGGCAGTGCTCGTCACCTCCGCCAGAACGAAACGCACTCGCTCTTCCTCCTCCTCCTCGTCCGCCGCCACAGACTTCCACGTGGCGAGGACCATCTCCCCCTGCACGGAAACCGTGCTCACGCGGAGGAGGTGGGCCACCGCCGTCTTCACGCACTTTGGCGCCATGCCGAACTTAGCGGCAAGGCACTTCGACATCTGGAAGTAGAAACGCTTGCCAGATACGATGTCCGCCATTGTGTGTGTGGAGTGTGTGGCGAGCTGACGTACGGAGGGGCGAAGGCAGGGAGCAAAACACCACTCGTTGGCCTGATGAAGGGTGGTGTTTGTTCCGTTCGCCCCCCTTCCAACCTTGCAAGAAAACTGTTGTTGCAAGTGGTAGAAAAACAAATACGCACAGGGAAGTCGTCTTCTCTAGTCCTCCCTTGACTCCCTAGTCGCACCGAAGGTGCTTAAACAAGTTTACTGAATGCGGCGCGACAACACCACAAAAAAATGCACAGCTTTCGGAGGCGAGTAAGGCGAGGAATGACCTTCGGGATCAGCTCGAGAAGCAGGCAAAGGAGCTGAAGGCGAAGAGCGGCGAGGCGCTGTCGAAGAAGATTCTCGAGTATGCCTGCGGATGCACCCGGTGGGGATGAACAGCGGGGGTCGTACCGCGGCTCTGCGAGAAGAAGTGAGAGTAATTATTTAATCGTGTGGCATCGGCAGTGGCATCGGCAATTCCACCCCTCCCTCCCGCCCTCCCCACCACTGCCACGGCAACCTGCAACAGGCGCACGTCGGAGATGACGGAGAAGCACGAGAAGGAGTGCGCCAAGCTGACGCAAGAAGTATGTCCCACATCTGGTGGTGCCTTTGGCTGCACAGCACCCTGAGCCTGCTGCCAACCCTGTCAACACCACACGCCACCCCTTGCAGATTGCCACCCTGAAGGAGGACCACCAGAAGCGCAACGGCATCAGCGGGAGGTGCATCAAAGACCTTCAGGAGAAGGTCGAGGAGCTGAGGCGGGAAAAGGCTGACGTCGAGTCGGAACAGGAGAGGTCGTGCAGCGAGGTGACGGATGGCCGGGTATGCCGCGCGCTGTGTGTGGCAGGGGTGCTTTCATCCGCAGCCCCTCCAGCCTTCTCTCCCGGAAAAGGAAAGGAACGCTGAGGCGGAGAGCGGCCCCTGTTCTCCGTGGGGGGACCGACTTCGAACACCATTGCATGGCATCTTCCATTCGTTGCCACACGACACCACCACATCACACTGCAGCAAATTATCGAGGCGCTGGAGCAGGAGCTACACGCCGAGCGGCGAAACCGGGAATACGAACATGCCGAGCTGCAGGAGCTGCGGAAGCAGGGCCGCAAGACAGAGGTGCTGGACGAGCAGGTGAAGCAGGCGCAGCTACAGCAGCGCAAGCTGCAGTCCGCCTTGGATGCCTGCAAGCTAGAACGAGAGTATGATGAAGCCGGCCCGACTGGCGAGCAACTCACTCCCGATGCATTGGGGGTGTCTCCTGCACGACTCGTTGCCTTCATCGCCCTCATCAGACATTGTCACATCACCACACACAAACCCTCCCTCCAACACAGCGAGCAATACGCAGACCTCAAGCAGGCACGGTACACAGTGGCACACCTCTACGACCACATCAGCAATGTGGCAGAGTCCTCGATGCTGCGCCTCGTGGGTGACCTGGAGTACACCGCACGCGTGGGCCTGAAGAAGGAGGAGGCAGTGGCCTACAGCGACATCTCCCTGATGCAGCAGCTGATGCGGAGGGGCGTGTGGTAACAACGAGGCCCGGCACTACCCTCGCCCCCCCTCGCTGGGATGAGGGCAGGGGTCAGGGGGCTGCGGTGTGTGTGTGGGGGGTGCCGTTTGCTTCCCACCACCCCCGCCCCCCCCCCCCCCCTCTTCCACCTCACATCATCCGCTCGCTTCTCTCTCTGCCCCACACTTCTTTTTTTTTGGCGCGCAGCAACCCCCAAAACAAAGCGCCGTGGATGCGCCATATAGAGCTGCAGCGTGGGGAAAAGTGTTTGTGCGCAGGGGGGGGGCAACGACGGACTCCACAAGCAAAGCGGCGTGCTTCCCTTCTGGGCTTGAAGGGTGGGTGCTGGCCTGGCCCTACCGGGGCGACACCGATGATTTGCAGAAGAGGTTCACGTGTGTGTGTGTGTGTGTGGGGGGGGGGGGGGGGGGGGGGAGGGCATCGGGTGCCCTCCCCCCGCTGCACCTGCCTGCTGTGTGATCTCCGCTTTCCCGTGAGGCAGAGAGAGGAGGGGGGGGGGGGAGGGGTTCCTTCCCCCTTTCCCGCCCTCTGCGTGCCAGGGTGTTTTTGAACGATTTTGAACGATTTTTGGCCGTGCTCGTAGCATTCCCCGTTGAGGGGGTCGCTATTTCGTGTTCTCCTGGCCGCACGGAGGCATTGCCTTACGTCGCCTCTTCCTCTTTTCCTTTGGTGGTGTGTTGGTCTGGCACAGAGGGCGGGACCGTGCTGATATGCACAGTGACGACTCTCCCTTTTGTTTTGTGCCCGCCTCCACCGAGATTCGGCTGATGCCTCTCAGACTGGGGGCGGGCGGTCGCCGACCCTTTTCTGTACGAGGTTTTCCACAGGCTGCACACCTGCCCCGCGGCTGTGTGGCAGTCTTCGCGGAGTGCAATGCGAAGGTCTGGCCTGACGTGGTGTGACTATTTAGACTCCAGGTGTCTCCACCCTTCCTGGTCTGGGGAGCCTCGGTACCCAAGCAGTTTTCGGTCATGCCCTGGACCACGGCCGTGCTAGACTCCTGGTGCAGGCACCCGTCATGGTCCGGGGACGGCCCCCCCAGGCAGTTTAACGTCTTACCCAGGACCTTTGGTGACGAGAGTGGGGTTTTTTTGGAAGAACCGCTAGCTTTTTTCGCTCTAGAAGTAGACTGGCGTACCGCCCCAAGAGGGGGTGTGACAAAAAATATATTTTTTTCCCTTTGTGTTTTCTAGGTCCGCAAGGTCCCAAAAATCACTTTTTGGGCACATTTTTCAGAGGTCGCCAGAGGTCGCCACCCGGGAAATGCCATTTTTGGGGTTAAAAAACGGTTTTTCACCTTGCCCTCGTGAACTAGGTGGGGAAGGCGACGGTCAGACGCAAAATAAATGGAGGACCCCAAAGGAGGGTCCGCATCAGGCGGAAATCAGCAGAACCTCGCTCCAGACCACATTGTGGGCCAGGACAGGGTCGGGAAGAGCATAAAACACCAGAAAACCGGTCCAGGAGGTCTCTCTGGGGCTCAAATCCCCTGAAAAGGGGTCTGAACAGGTGGCGACCGAAGGGCGACCAATGGTGCCCACGGAGTTCCTCATCCCAAACTTGGGACCCACCGAAAAATGGACCAGATGGTGGTCCCAAATTAGGGACCGACCAACAAAGCGACCAGATGGCGGTCCCAAATTTGGGACCGACCGATAAAGCGACCAGATGGTGGTCCCAAATTTGGGACCGACCGAAAAATTGACCAGATGGCGGTCCCAAATTTGGGACCGACCCATAAAGCGACCAGATGGCGGTCCCAAATTTGGGACCGACCAACAAAGCGACCAGATGGCGGTCCCAAATTTGGGACCGACCGAGAAAGCGACCAGATGGTGGTCCCAAATTTGGGACCGACCGAAAAATTGGCCAGATGGCGGTCCCAAATTTGGGACCGACCCGTAAAGCGACCAGATGGTGGTCCCAAATTTGGGACCGACCGAAAAATTGGCCAGATGGCGGTCCCAAATTTGGGACCGACCGATAAAGCGACCAGATGGTGGTCCCAAATTTGGGACCGACCGAAAAATTGACCAGATGGCGGTCCCAAATTTGGGACCGACCCATAAAGCGACCAGATGGCGGTCCCAAATTTGGGACCGACCAACAAAGCGACCAGATGGCGGTCCCAAATTTGGGACCGACCGAGAAAGCGACCAGATGGTGGTCCCAAATTTGGGACCGACCGAAAAATTGGCCAGATGGCGGTCCCAAATTTGGGACCGACCCGTAAAGCGACCAGATGGTGGTCCCAAATTTGGGACCGACCAATAAAGCGACCAGATGGTGGTCCCAAATTTGGGACCGACCAACAAAGCGACCAGATGGTGGTCCCAAATTTGGGACCGACCCGTAAAGCGACCAGATGGCGGTCCCAAATTTGGGACCGACCAATAAAGCGACCAGATGGTGGTCCCAAATTTGGGACCGACCAACAAAGCGACCAGATGGTGGTCCCAAATTTGGGACCGACCAATAAAGCGACCAGATGGTGGTCCCAAATTTGGGACCGACCAACAAAGCGACCAGATGGTGGTCCCAAATTTGGGACCGACCCGTAAAGCGACCAGATGGCGGTCCCAAATTTGGGACCGACCAATAAAGCGACCAGATGGTGGTCCCAAATTTGGGACCGACCAACAAAGCGACCAGATGGTGGTCCCAAATTTGGGACCGACCAACAAAGCGACCAGATAGCGGTCCCAAATTTGGGACCGACCGAGAAAGCGACCAGATGGTGGTCCCAAATTTGGGACCGACCGAAAAATTGGCCAGATGGCGGTCCCAAGTTTGGGACCGACCCGTAAGGCGACCAGATGGTGGTCCCAATTTTGGGACCGACCCATAAAGCGACCAGATGGCGGTCCCAAATTTGGGACCGACCAACAAAGCGACCAGATGGTGGTCCCAAATTTGGGACCGACCAACAAAGCGACCAGATGGCGGTCCCAAATTTGGGACCGACCGAGAAAGCGACCAGATGGTGGTCCCAAATTTGGGACCGACCAACAAAGCGACCAGATGGCGGTCCCAAATTTGGGACCGACCAACAAAGCGACCAGATGGTGGTCCCAAATTTGGGACCGACCGAAAAATTGACCAGATGGCGGTCCCAAATTTGGGACCGACCGAGAAAGCGACCAGATGGTGGTCCCAAATTTGGGACCGACCGAGAAAGCGACCAGATGGCGGTCCCAAATTTGGGACCGACCGAAAAATTGACCAGATGGCGGTCCCAACTTTGGGACCGACCGATAAAGCGATCAGATGGTGGTCCCAAATTTGGGACCGACCGAAAAATTGGCCAGATGGCGGTCCCAAATTTGGGACCGACCAATAAAGCGACCAGATGGTGGTCCCAAATTTGGGACCGACCAACAAAGCGACCAGATGGCGGTCCCAAATTTGGGACCGACCCATAAAGCGACCAGATGGTGGTCCCAAATTTGGGACCGCCATCTGGTCGCTTTCTCGGTCGGTCCCAATTTTGGGACCGCCATCTGGTCGCTTTATGGGTCGGTCCCAAATTTGGGACCGCCATCTGGTCGCTTTATTGGTCGGTCCCAAATTTGGGACCGCCATCTGGTCAATTTTTCGGTCGGTCCCAAATTTGGGACCACCATCTGGTCGCTTTCTCGGTCGGTCCCAAATTTGGGACCGCCATCTGGCCAATTTTTCGGTCGGTCCCAAATTTGGGACCACCATCTGGTCGCTTTCTCGGTCGGTCCCAAATTTGGGACCGCCATCTGGCCAATTTTTCGGTCGGTCCCAAATTTGGGACCGCCATCTGGTCAATTTTTCGGTCGGTCCCAAATTTGGGACCACCATCTGGTCGCTTTCTCGGTCGGTCCCAATTTTGGGACCGCCATCTGGTCGCTTTTTTGGTCGGTCCCAATTGTGGGACCACCATCTGGTCGCTTTCTCGGTCGGTCCCAAATTTGGGACCGCCATCTGGTCGCTTTATGGGTCGGTCCCAAATTTGGGACCGCCCTCTGGTCAATTTTTCGGTCGGTCCCAAATTTGGGACCACCATCTGGTCGCTTTCTCGGTCGGTCCCAATTTTGGGACCGCCATCTGGTCGCTTTTTTGGTCGGTCCCAATTGTGGGACCACCATCTGGTCGCTTTCTCGGTCGGTCCCAAATTTGGGACCGCCATCTGGTCGCTTTATGGGTCGGTCCCAAATTTGGGACCGCCCTCTGGTCAATTTTTCGGTCGGTCCCAAATTTGGGACCACCATCTGGTCGCTTTATCGGTCGGTCCCAAATTTGAGACCACCATCTGGTCGCTTTATGGGTCGGTCCCAAATTTGGGACCGCCATCTGGTCGCTTTATTGGTCGGTGAACATCCTTCAGGATTTTGAAGGCACGTCTCACACCGGTTGGTGCTGTGTCGCATTCCAGGGGATAGTCCTTCACTTGGGTACGATTCGGCGCGACTGAGTCATCAAGCTTCATCCACCTGCCTCTCATGGTGGCGTTGGGTTTTCGCACGCTGCGCCGCATTTTCACCCGGCCGAACTCAAAAACCCAAAGTCTACTGAAGATAGTCTGGCCTCTCCACAACATGTGATGGGAAAATGTTGAGGTCGGGCCATGCCAGCCCTGGCACGAGATCACTGCTCGTACCTGGGACCACCCGTGTAAAAGTCCCCCCAGGGGGGACTTAAGCACAGGTGGACCTAAACACGGGAGTGGGCTGGTCTGGAGGGTCATCAGGTGGCCGCTAGGCCACCTGGTGCCCTCCAGGTGCTGTCAGAGTCGAAAAGTGGGGTGCCAAAAGTCCATCCGGACCGGAATCACCCCCATACGACGGAAGCGGAAGAGGTCTTCTTGGTCTCCACCGTGCCACCCCCGTGTTTAAGCCCCCCCCTGGCCGAAAGTCGCCTCCAGGGGGGGGACTTAAACACGGGGGGTCCCAGGTACCCCCGAAAATTCACATTGTGTCTACAGTGTGGGGCCCGAAAATCGAGTTTTCGGTGTTGCTTTTCCACATTTGGGGTTCCCAACTTCAGGACTGTCGCGCAATTACCTCAAAAGTGGCCGAGAAACCCAGGAATTTCTTTTTTTGAAGCCAATATTTTTTGTCACAGTAGCTTAGCTGAAAAGTTGGGCGAGTCGTCCACCCTACTAGAAGAGACTCTTGGCAGCGTTCGGTGTTCGCATGCAATGTAAGCACGAGCAGGCACCGTTCGGACAAAACAGAGAACGCAAACTCCAAGTCTTTTTGGGCAAAAGAAAACACCCCCCCCCCCCCCATAATTGCTGCGATTCGCTTCTGCAGTGGTATCATACTATCGCGCCCAGATAACACACCACACCCCCCGCCCGCCCGCCCGTCCATCTCTTCTCATGCCTACGGGGGAGGGTTTTCGCTGTCGGCAAGTTTTCGGGAAAAGGTTTTTTTATTTGGCGATTTCCCTCCTATCGATAGGATGAACGCTCAAAAAAAATATTGCACCGTTCTCAGCACCGCAGTGAACACACACTCTCTCTCACCCTCGTACCTTCCGATTATCCCGATCACTCTAGCCCCTGTTTTGTCTGCGCGCTGTTTCGGATTTCTATTTTTTTTCACTCTGTGTGCCGCCTTGTTCTTTTTCAAAAAAAAAAAAAAAGAAGCTTCATCCTGCATGTTCTGCCCCCTATTCACCCTATCACAGCCCTCTCTGGTTCTGGAACCCGCCCTGCAGCACAACCTACCCTGCCCCTGTGCCCCTGTGAAGCAGACCTTTGCTCTACACTGCAGACGAAGGAGCTGTGCCCCGAAATAGGTGTCACACCTGCGACAGTTGGGGTACAGGAGTGCACGCTCTCGGTGGGGTGCTTGCATTAGGGCAGCGAACATCCCAATCCCGGTGTATTTTTATTCCCTGGCTTCAGTGCCGCGGGGGGGGTGGGCGGGGCGGCTGCGAGACGAAGCCCGAAAGGACAGCTGTCGGGTCGGATGAGAGAGAGAGAGAGGGATAAACCGGGTGTCACCGCGAGAACTTGACTGTCCCCGGTAACCCCATCCCCCCCGACAAAACGAACCATAACAAAGCAAACGTGAACAGGCGATCGCAGACGAGCGAGAGATGCTTTTTGGGTGTGGAGCAGCCGGATATCATTGCCAGTTTATTTTTTTTGCTTTTTTAAAAGCAATTTGCCGTGATGTCGTCTGTTGATGCGGGATTGTGTCACCTTTTGGATCCCGATTGCCAGGGGGTGGGGTGTAGGTGTAGGCTGGGTGGTGACGCTTGTGAGGGGTGCCGATGGTTTGGCTCCAAACCACCCTTTCACCCTCCTCTCTCTGCTTTGAATAGAATGACACCCTCCATCAAGACCACGCTTTTCTGGCAACGTGGCGCATGCCACATGCCACTGCCTGGTCGATCCCTATATCAATAGGCTGGAGGCTGTCGACACCAGAAAATAATAACGCCTCTCATCAGATCGCTCATTGTCTCCCCCCTCCATACAGTGCAGATAATGCCTGAAGTGCACAGATCTGTTTTTACACTGATACCGTGTGGCGGAGGGTGCGGGCTTTCCGTCGATACAACATAAACTGGCGTGGGAACATGCAGCAGAGCAGGCAAGCCAGCCTCCACTACCCCCCACCCCCTTTTGTTGCCTCCGTGGCGCGCCGTTTCTCATTGTCTCAGAAAATAAACGGCGGGTGGATCGTCTCGTGGGAGGCGGTGTCAAATATGTGGCATTGTGCCGTGGCCCCTGTCAAATGAAATACAGGGGGCGGGTCGGGGGGGGGGGGGGGATATATGAAACACGGCGCTGCCCCCCTGTCCCGTGAATTGCAGCGCCCGCCAGGCAACCGTGCAGTGTGCGGGTGGCGTGGCTCTCACATATGCTAGCCTTTATTGGGGGCGTTGGAAAGTGCAAAAAAAATACGAAACAAACACAAAACACACACATGAATCCTTATTGTGGTAGTGTGGAGACAACCGCTCCGAGATCACCCGTGGCTCTTGGAGTGGCCTCCACTGTACACACCACACACACGCACCCCCGACGAGCGGTGAAACATGCGTCCTTGCGGTTCTAGCCTCCCGCGGGTTCCGACACACACAGGGGGCAGGCTGCTGCCCCACTACGTTCAAGTCGTTCAGATCGTTCAAAAAGCTGCAGGTCGGCCGACACCCACCCTCTGCGACCCCTTGCCTTGCCCCGCCATTTCCCCCGCAGATGCTGCTGTTGCAATGCATTCGACACTATGTGCCGCGATGCACATGCGTGGATCCGTTGTTGCAGTTCGACAGCATACGCCATTGGGGTTCATTCGATGCAACACCCTCCTATAGCACCTCCCCGATTTATACAATCTCCCTTGCATCACCCACACACACACACACCGCCCCAAGCCCTCAAGACTCTTGAAGCGGCCTGACTATTTAGTGTCTTCGTCGCAGCAAGGGGGCGATATATACCACCCTTTTTATTGATTTCACGTGTCAGTGTTTGACTTTTTCGCAACTTCATTTCTTCCTTTTTCTCCCTCTCCAACCCCACCCGTGACACCACCAGGGTTTAGCTAGCCCTGGTCCGATTATCCCCGGTTCTTCGCTGAAGAGACGCGGCCGGGGGGAGGGGTACGAAGAGTACGCGTCGAAACCGGTGTCACGTCGTGTTGGGGAATCCTTCGGGAGTGCGATACTGAAGGGGAGGTGCTACTGCCCGTGCAGGGCGACACCGCCTTAAAACTTTATAACCACACACAAACCCTCTATTCCCCCAGGCCTGATGAGCAATCCCCCCTGCCTCATGTTGTGACTTCCTTTCTACCTTGCACAAAACATCCCATTTGCCCCTTTACTTCCTTCGAAAGTGTTGTGACTACCCCCCCTTCCCCACCCCTCGGGAGTGCCACTCCTCTGGTGGTTAAAAGTGACCCGCCGTTGTGCCTTCGGCATCTGTTGCGTGTGCCGTCGTATGCTTCCTATGCACTAGTTATAGCTATCCGGGGGCGGTCTGCTGTCGCACCAGTGGGCTGCCCCACCTCTGCACCCTCGGTTTTTAAGATGTTCACCACAGCGGAGAATGATCCCCTTCTCTGTGGCGATCGAGCCAAGCTGGACGAGGTTCGCCTTCGGGCGAAGGTCATGTGGGCGGACAAAAGGTGCCTGCTCCTGAGACTCATCAGCAACCTGTTTCTCCCTTCAAGCCCTCAAGACTCTTGGAGCGGCCTGACTATTTAGTGTCTTTGTCGCAGCAAGGGGGCGATATATACCGCTTTTTTATTGATTTCACGTGTCAGTGTTTGACTTTTTCGCAACTTCATTTCTTCCTTTTCTCCCTCTCCAACCCCACCCGTGACACCACCAGGGTTTAGCTAGCCCTGGTCCGATTATCCCCGGTTCTTCGCTGAAGAGACGCGGCCGGGGGGAGGGGTACGAAGAGTACGCGTCGAAACCGGTGTCACGTCGTGTTGGGGAATCCTTCGGGAGTGCGATACTGAAGGGGAGGTGCTACTGCCCGTGCAGGGCGACACCGCCTTAAAACTTTATAACCACACACACACCGCCCTGTCTAGGTGGCCGTGCATCTGCAAGGGCCGGCAGGCTTTGCCAAGGTCGTTGGTAGCCAGAGGGGTCTGGTGGTGCGGGTGTGCGGGTGTGGGGGGGCAATCCTCTGCCCACAAGCCCACCACACCCCACGGCACGAACATGGCAAAGACCTTCCGCACCCTGTCCGGGATCGTCGCCGTGGCAGTGCTGGTGTGGCTGTCCGCATCCGCAACCATGCTGCGCCGCTCTGCGGGCATCCTCTCAGACCCCTCGCTGCGCGGCAAGCCACGGCCTGCTGTGCTGCCCACCGACTCACGGCACGACACGGTGGAGGGCAGTGCCGCCACCGACGCGCAGCGCATAGGTGTGCCAGCTGAGGACGGCGACACACAGTGGTGGACACTGCACACAGCGCAGGGCTGCCGCGGTGCACAGCGCAGCGCAGCACAGCACGACCGCCTCCACCTCGACCTGTCGCGGTGCCTCCGCCGGTGTGCCACACTCGACACCTGCACCGCCGTGCTGCACCGCACGCCATCCGATGACGACCACCGCGGCCTGTGCCTGCTGCTGCACACCGCCTGCACACATCCCGAGGACGACATCGAGTGGGACACCTACACCCTCGACAGCCGCACCGCCCCACCGCCCCACCGCACTGCACCCCGCAGGGCCACCCCACGCCGGCACCACCCAGGCACCCAGGCACTGCGGATCCAGGGCGCGCCGCAGACCCCTACCCGACACGGGGACGAGGGGACGAGCCGGGGTGGCACAGCTGGCCCACCCGACAGCCTGTCCGCTGTGGGGGATCGTGTCGAGCATGCCGATGACCTGCGCGACGGGATGTTTGTGACGGTGCGGAGCTCGGAGCATGGCATCCCCATCGGCCTGCCTTACAGCAGGCCCGGCGGGGGGGCGGGCGGTGGTGGTGCCGCCGCCCCAGGCGCTGTCGGGATCCACGAAGTCCTCCGCATGGTGCGTGTCGCGCATAAGTCGGACGTGTTCTGGGCTTTCCAGTCCTCCCTCGGCACGTTCCTCAGCGCGGAGACGAACGATCGGTACTCCATCGACAGGCGGAGGGTGAAGAGCATGGAGCGGTTCCTCGTCGAGTTCCCGCGAGCCCTGGATGGCAGCGCAGCCATACGCGCCTTCAAATCCCGCAAGCTGCTGTCCGCAGCGCCCCATGCGGAGGAGCACCGCAGCCACCGCATCGTGTCGAAGAAGGCGAAGCTGACGGAGCCTTCTGTGCGCTTCGACATCCACCAAGTGGACTGCAGGCACTGGCTATGCGGGTTGCAGTTCAACGCAACTCGCATCCGGGAGGCCACGCGTGGCACGTCGCAGGGTGGCAGGGGTGGTGTTGCTCGGCAGCGGCTGCTGCTGTTCACATCGCCGAAGCCGCTGCGCGAGAAGCGGTTGGAGGCGCAGCGGCACATCTTCGCGACGTGGCGCAGGCTGCCGCAGGTGGAGACGCTGATCATCAGCGACTCCGATGAGGTGCTGGAGGAGGCGCGTGCGCACGGCCTGCGCGTCGACGCCTCGTTGGAGCTGCACCCGGAGTACCGCCAGCCGACCTACCGCGGGCTGTTCCGCACGGCCTTCGCATCGCAGGTGGATGGCGCGGCGGCGTCGCTTGTGATGTACAGCAATGCGGACATCCTCTACACCCCGTCGCTGACAGAGTCTCTGGATGCGGTGCTGCGTTTCCGCGAGGAGCACCACGCAGGCAAGCCGCTGCTGGTGATCGGGCAGCGGACCAACACGGATGTGCCTGAGGGGTTTGCGTACTCCGGGGATGACTGGGCGCAGCGCATCGAGCAGCTCGAGGATATGGGCACTCTGTTCCAGCCGGATGCAGAGGTATGGCGGTGGTGTTGGTGGGGTGGGGTGGAGCAGGGTCAGCCTGGGATATTCAGGTGGTGTGTTTCATGGCTACCCACTGCAATGCACAACAGGATTACTTCATCGTGTCGCGTGATGTGTACGACTGGGATGACATGCCCGACTTCGTCGTCGGGGGTGCCGCCTTCGACAACTGGTTTGTGGCGCAGGTCATCCGCAGCGGCAGGGCCCTTGTTGTGGATGTGACACGCACCGCGACGGTTGTGCACCAGAACCACGACAAGGGCCGCAAGGCCTCGCTCTCCACACCCAAGTCGGCATACAACCTCGCGCTGTCGCGCCGCACCGGGGGGACGGCAAGGGGGATGACCACCGACAGCCAGTTCGCCACAGTGCGGACGCTCTCCGGCATCCAAATCCTGCAGCGCAACGAGTTCTACCTGTAGAGTGGCATGGTGGCCTGCGATAACCGTAACACAGACGTAGAGCCCGAGGGGCATGGGCCTGGCTAGTGCCAGGGAGGCCGTGCCTAATGTCTTGGATCCCCACCCCACCCCAACCCCCGCCCCCTGTGTCTTGGTTGTGCTTTGGTGCTTTGGCTGCATGTGCCCCAACACACACCCGCAGAGGACACACCCGGTGCGGCAGTGGGGGTCCACAGCCGCACTGCACCCTGTTGGCAACGCTGAACCATGCTATGTGCGACCGCAGGTGCCGCCCGGGCACCCCAGCAGCGGTGCTTGCCGTGATCCTGTTGGCGCACTGCAGCGGCGCGGCTGGGTGTGCTGCGTACACATGCCCTGCGGGCTATACGTTGCTGACGGCGGTGACATGCACTGGAGCCTGCACCCTAGCGCAGTGCTGCAGCGCACAAGCGTGCAATGGTGGGCCGACTGTGGCGGCCGCCAACGCGGAGTACCACGTGTGCCGCACCGCAGCAGGGTGCAAGACAGGCAAGGCGTGCAGCGACAGCGTGACAGGCGTGCAATGCGACCCCGGCTGTGCAGATGGGTATCGCAAGGTGAAGGGCGTCAGCTTCACCCTCGCCTGCACCGGGGGGCGGTACACAGACACGTCGGCGATTGAGTGCGAGGCGAGTGCCTGCACCCTGGGCCCGGTGACCGCTGGGGCCAACATCGACTACACAACATGCACGACACAGTCGACGGGTGGGACATGCACCCCTGTGTGTCTGGCGGGGTACTACACCGCCACCACACCCACTGCGGTGAACCTCCTGTGCATGTCGCAGGCGCGTGATGGCCCTGGGTACTACTTCGAGGACACGTCTGGTTTGGTGTGCGGTGCCAACACGTGTTCCATGGGCCCGACCACACCTGCCGCCAACGCCGACTACACATCGTGTGTCGGGAAGCAGACGGGTAACACGTGTACCCCGACGTGCGCAGTGGGGTATGTGGCGACGAAGGCACCAGTGATGCAGGTGCTGGAGTGCCAGCTTGGCGGGTCCTTCATCGATGCGTCGGGTATTGTGTGCGGGGCGTCGCCGTGCAGCGGGGGGCCCTCTGTCCCTGCAGCCAATGCCGACTACACTGCGTGCAATTTACTCGGAACCGGGCAGCCCTGCACGCCGACGTGTGTCACGGGGTACACCAGACAGGCTGTCGTCACTTTCAACCTCCAGTGCGCCAACACGAGGTACACAGATGCGTCCGGCATTGTCTGTGCACCAAACCCGTGCTCTGGAGGTGCTGCTTCGCCACGCCCGAAGGCAGACTACAGCCCGTGCACTGCCCTGTCGACAGGGTCGCAATGCACACCTAGCTGTGTGGCAGGTTACCAGCCCAGCACTGCCAACACATTCATGCTTGTGTGTGACGCGACGCAGAAGTTCAGCGACAACTCAGGGGTTGTGTGTGTTGCGACAAAGTGCTACAGAGGGCCGGCCATAACATCAGCGGGTGTGCTGTACACCACGTGCAATGCCCTGTCGACAGGCGACACCTGCACGCTGACATGCGATGCAGGCTACTCGTCTGTGTCAGCAGCCACACCCTTCACGCTCAGCTGCTCAACGACGCAGGGCTACACCGACAGCAGCAACCTTGTCTGCAACCCGGAGGGGTGCTCGTTGGGTGCGACCAACGCGGGGTCGGGTGTCGACTACTCGCCGTGCACAGGGCTGACGACAGGCGGCCAATGCATACCCTCGTGTGCGTCTGGCTACGCCTTGCTGAAGCAGCCGACGGCATTCACCCTGATGTGCACCAACAGGCGCTTTGCTGACTCCAGCGGGATACAATGCATCGCGAACTTTGATGAGTGCACGACGTCGTGCACCACATGCCCGAATGGCGCAGCTGTATGCAACACCTACAAGCAGACATGCCGAGACCCCAGCACCACCACTCGCAACGACTGGCTCTGCGAATGTACAGCACCTGCTACGGGAAGCCCTGGGACTGCATCCAAGGCCACATGCATCTACGACGAGTGCTCGAGATATGCAGCGACGTGTGTGTCTGTGGGGCAGACATGCACCGACCCCAACACCAACGCCGAGAACATCAACGACTGGACCTGCAACTGCGTTGGGGGTGGCGGGTCTGCCACTGCCCGCACCGCAGTGTGCGCGTGGTACGGCGAGTGCCAGACACACGCCCAGACATGCACATCCAACGGGCAGACCTGCTACGACCCGGATGCAGCTCGTGCCGGTGACTGGCAGTGCGTCTGCATATCCCCCATGACGGGGGCTGCCACCAGCGGCGCGCCTGCCTCTTGCAGCTACGACGAATGCGCCTCCTTCTCCTCCACCTGCACCGCAGCAGGCCAGGTCTGCAAGGACACGAACACTGCACCAGGGAGCACAGGCGACTGGGAGTGCCACTGCCAGGTGCCGCTCACTGGCAGTGCGCGTGCGAACCCCGCCGCATGCGTGCAGGACGAGTGCGAGACACAGGGGCCGACGTGCGCCGCGTCGGGGCAGACATGCAGCGACCCCAACACAAGCCCGTCTGTGCTGGGCGACTGGATGTGCACGTGTGTGAATGCCGTGGGGTCGGCAACAGGCACCGCCGCAACATGCCAGCATTCCGGGGAGTGCGCACCCTACAGCTCTGTGTGCACGGCACAGGGGCAGACATGCAGAGACCCCTCCGCAACACAGGGCGACTGGGTGTGCGAGTGCCTCGCCCCGCAGACGGGGCAGGCGCGCACAGCGCAGGCCACCACATGCGTGTTGGATGAGTGCCAGGGCACGGCGGCTCGTGTGTGCACACAGGCAGGGCAGACCTGCATCGATCCCAACACAGCAGCAACCAGCAGCAACGACTGGATGTGCCGGTGTCCCCCCCCTGGGGTGGGGGAAGCCGTCAGGGCAGCAGCGTCGTGCACCCTCGACGAGTGTGTAGCTAACGGCGCTACATGCACAAGCACAGGGCAGACCTGCACCGACCCTGATAAGTCTGCTGCGCGCCAAGGCGACTGGGTGTGCCAGTGCGTCGCTCCCGCGACAGGGTCCGCTCAGGCCACCGCTGCTGCCTGCACCTTCAGCGGTGAGTGCGGCCCTTACTCTGCCACGTGCACACGTGAGGGGCAGACGTGTAATGACCCTACATCGGCTGTGGGCGACTGGCAGTGCATCTGTGTCGCACCCCAGTCGGGCCCTGCCGGCATTGCCTCAGTTGCCAGCTGCATCCTTGACGAGTGCCTCGCTGTCACCACGTGCCGCACGGCAGGGCAGGTGTGCAAAGACCCGAACACGTCGCCCAGGAGCCTCAACGACTGGGAATGCCACTGCACCGGGTCCAGCGTGGGGCGCAGCGTCGGCAGCGCTGTTGGGGCATGCGTGCTGGATGAGTGCGTCGAAAAGGGTCCCGTGGTGTGCTACCCCGCAGGGCAGCAGTGCACCGACCCCAACACGCTGCCCTCCAGCACAGACGACTGGGTGTGCTCCTGCCCCTCCCCCTCGCAGGGCAGCCAGGTGGGCAACGTGGCGGCATGCACGCAGAGCGGGGAGTGCGTGCCGTACGCAGCGACCTGCATCACCGCGGGGCAGTCCTGCCGCGACGTCAGCACCTCTGCAAACGACTGGCAGTGCGAGTGCGTCACCCCGTCGATCGGCACCCCACGCACCGCCGCAGCAACAGAGTGCGAGCTCGATGAATGCCTCCTGACGCAGCGGTGTGCCACGGGGCAGGTGTGCACCGACCTGGACAAGGCACCCACCTCGCTGGGCAACTGGCAGTGCACATGCTCCTTCCCTGCCGTTGGCTCCGCCACAGCAGCAGCTGCCGTGTGCGTGCTGAACGAGTGTCTCACATACTCGCAGACGTGTGCAGCGGTGGGGCAGGTGTGCTCCGACCCCAACACAGGCAGCGAGGCCCTGGGCGACTGGGTCTGCGGGTGTGTCGCCCCCGCTGTCGGGTCGGCCATCTCAGGCACCGCGGTGTGCGAGGAGGCAGGCGAGTGTGCGGCGTATGCCTCCACCTGCAGGCAGGCGGGGCAGACCTGCGTGGACCCCTCGCCCACAGCAGGGGACTGGCGGTGTGAGTGTGTCGTGCCACGCACAGGCCCCCCTGCCACGGGGAGGGCTGCGACGTGTGTCCTCGACGAGTGCAACCTCTACCGCTCTGTGTGCGAGGGGTCTGGGCAGACGTGCCGCGACCCCAATGTCTCGCCCTCGATGGGCGGCGACTGGGCATGCCACTGCACGTCGCCACAGCAGGGCTCTGCCACAGGGGGTGTCGCGTCGTGCCTGCTCGATGAGTGTATGGAGGACGCCAAGAGCAGCGTGTGTGCCAAGGCGGGGCAGACCTGCGAGGATGCGAACAAGTCCCCCGTCAAGACGGGGGACTGGGCGTGCAGCTGTGTGCAGCCCGCTGTTGGGACTGCCACTGCGGCGGCTGCCAGCTGCGTGTTCCAAGGGGAGTGCCAGACAGCGTACCTCGCCTGCACGGCGCAGGGGCAGACCTGCAGCGACCCCAACACCGCCGCAGCCAACGACTGGCAGTGCCTCTGTGTGGCACCCACCACAGGCAGTGCCGGCACTGCCGGGGCTGCTGTGTGTGAGCTGGATGAGTGCGTGGCGACGTGTGCGACATGTGCCCACCGGACGTGCATCGGGGTGAATCAGGAGTGCACGGACCCGAACAAGTCGCCTGCGTCGAAGGGGGATTGGGTGTGCAAGTGTGTCTCCCCAGCGCAGGGGTCGGGCGTAGGGCGTGCTGCGGTGTGCACGCTCGACGAGTGTACATTACAGGCCCCGACATGCACTGGCTCAGGGCAGACGTGCAGCGACCCGAACACCGCAGCCAGCAGCGTGGGCGACTGGCGGTGTGTCTGCATCACGCCGGCAACAGGGGAGGCCACTGCCTCTGTCGCGACGTGTCTCGAGAAGGGCGAGTGTGTGGCACATGCTTCTGTCTGCACCAGCCAGGGGCAGTCGTGCGACGACCCCACCACTGCCGCCGACGACTGGTTGTGCAAGTGCCCCCCACCGCAGGCAGGGGGCACGGCACTGCGGGCGCCTGCCACATGTGTGCTGGACGAGTGTGTCGCGCAGTGCTCCACCTGCGCTGACTCTGGGTCGGGCAGTGTGTGCACCGCAGCAGGGCAAACCTGCCGCGACCCCGACACCTCACCACGCACGGTGCGCGATTGGATGTGTGTCTGCGCAGGTGCTGACATGCTGGTAGCCACAGCACAGCCCGCCAACTGCCTGCTGGACGAGTGTGCGCAAGGCGGGAGCGTGTGCTCCGGTTCGGGGCAGACCTGCCGCGACGTCAACAAGGCGCCCAGCAGCCTCGGCGACTGGGTGTGCGAGTGCGTGCCCCCGGCTGCAGGGCAGCAGCGCGGGGCTGCAGCGGCGTGCCAATTCAGCGGGGAATGCGTGCCGTACAGCCCCACCTGCACCTCGAAGGGGCAGACGTGTGTCGACCCCTCCAGCAGCGTGGGCGACTGGCGCTGCGAGTGTGTCACGCCGCTGCAAGGGTCCCCAGCACAGGGCACACCCGCCGCATGCCTGCTGGACGAATGCACTGCGGTGTGCCCCACCTGCGCCGACTCCGGCTTGGGCAACGTGTGCACTGCTTCGGGGCAGAAGTGCGTCGAGCAGTCCACCGATGCCGGCTCCCGCGCCGACTGGTCCTGCGTCTGCCAGCAGCCTCAAAGCGGGTCGATGGTGCGTGCCGCCGCAGTGTGCGTGCAGGACGAATGCCAGGCACACCAGTCGGTCTGCCTCACGCAGGGCCAGCAGTGCGTCGACCCCAACACATCCCCCACATCCCTGGGGGACTGGCAGTGCCAGTGCGTGCCGCCTGCCACCGGATCCAGCACTGCCTCCCTCGCCACATGCCAGTTCCAAGGCGAGTGCGTGCCCTACAGCACCACCTGCACCTCTGTGGGCCAGACGTGCAACGACCCCACCCCCTCAGTCGGAGACTGGCAGTGCCTCTGCGTCTCCCCGCAGGTGGGGGCGGCGGGGCTGAACAAGGCAGGCGTGTGCACTCTCAACGAGTGCGACACATCCACGGTGTGCTCCGATGCGGGGCAAACGTGCGTCGACATCGACCCTGCCCCAGACAGCCTCAACAACTGGGAGTGCCAATGCAAGCTGCCCGCCGCAGGCAAGTCCATCGGCAAGCCTGCAACATGCGGGGTAGACGAATGCGCCACACAGGGCTTCGTCTGCACCAGCGCACAGCAGACCTGCATCGACCTGGATGTCTACGTCACAGGCAACTGGAAATGCATGTGCCGCGCCCCTGCTGTGGGCGAGGCCCTCACAACCGTCGCATCGTGCGTGCAGGACGAATGCATCGGCAACAGGACAGTGTGCACCGACGTGGGCCAGGTCTGCCAAGACCTCAACACGAACCCCCTCAACCAGGGCGACTGGCAGTGCCGCTGCGCCGACGGCTCCGCCACAGCCTACGCCACGCCTGCCGACTGCCCCTACGACGAGTGCCTCTACCACGGCGCCACCTGCACATCCGTGGGGCAGCTGTGCATCGACCTGAAGAATACCACCACCAGCCTCAACAACTGGCAGTGCGCCTGTGCTGAGCCCTACTCGGGGTCCGCCATGCAGGCCGTGGCGGAGTGCGGGCTGGATGAGTGTATCCTCAACAGGGGGACGTGTGCCGCCTCCAACCAGGACTGTCTCGACACCAACCGCACCACGAGGAACGACTGGTCGTGCATCTGCAAGGCGCCCTTCACCGGGTCCCCCAAGCAGGGTGGCCCCACGGCATGCTCGATGGATGAGTGCCCTGCCAACCTGCAGACCTGCGCCGTGTTCGGGCAGAAGTGCCTCGACCCCGACCCCACCCCCGGCAGCCTTGGGGACTGGACGTGCCGCTGCTCCGCCCCCCTGACGGGGGTGGGGCTGCGGCGGGCGGCAGACTGCGCCATTGACGAATGCACCGCCACCTGCGACACCTGCGAGCAGGGCCTATGTGACGCAGCGGGGCAGCGATGCGTCGACCCCGACATCGCAATCTACAGCAACTGGGTGTGCGAATGCATCGCGCCTGCCTCGGGGCAGGCCCGGGTGATGCGGGCTGCGGAATGCGCCATCGATGAATGCACCGCAACGTGCGGGACATGCGCCGGCACGACCTGCACCTCTGTGCAGCAGAACTGCGTCGACCTCAACACCAGCTCCGCCTCCCCCAACGACTGGCTGTGCGAATGCCGCGCCCCGCTGCAGGGCTCCGCGAGGGGCGCCGGTGTGCCGGAGTGTGTGCTGGACGAATGCCAGACGGATGCCGGGCGCTGCACCACCGCGGGGCAGAACTGCAACGACCCCAACATCACCGCAACCAGCCTCAGCGACTGGAGCTGCCACTGCGCGGCACCCGCCATCGGGTCGGCTGTCGCACAGACGGCGACCTGCATCCACCAGGGAGAGTGTGTGGGCAACGCCTCGCAGTGCAACGCAAAGGGGCAGGGCTGCCGCGACACCAGCCTCGTCGCGGACGACTGGTTCTGCTTCTGCGTGGCGCCCTCCTCAGGCGCGGCGGTGCGGGGGGCGCCTGCCGACTGCATCTTCGACGAATGCAGCAACACATGCGCCAACTGTGCAGACAGCGGGTATGGCAACCGCTGCTCCCTCGCGGGACAGAGGTGTGCCGACCCCATCCAGACGCTGGCCAGCCTCAACGACTGGCGGTGCGAATGCCTGGCCCCGCTGCAGGGGGTCACGGCGGTGCGTGGGGTGGCGAACTGCACCTCGGATGAGTGCACCAACAACGCGCAGGTGTGTGCCGCATCGGGGCAGCAGTGCACCGACCCCACCGCTGCGGGGGGCGACTGGCAGTGCCGCTGCCTGCCCCCCAAGCAGGGCAGCGCCACCGCGAAGGTTGCGACCTGCGAGGATGAGAATGAGTGCCTGGTGCACGGTGCGAAGTGTGCTGCAGTGGATCAGGAGTGCAGCGACCCCTCCGGTGCGCAGGGCGATTGGCTGTGCACCTGCCGTGCGCCGCGGAGCGGGTCTGCGACAGCCGGTGCAGCGCAGTGCATTCTGGATGAGTGCCGCAGCGTCACGATCTGCTCGCAGGCGACGCAGCCCCAGAAATGTGTCGACCCCAACCACAACCTCAACTCGACGAGCGACTGGCGCTGCGAGTGCCAGGCACCCCTGACAGGGTCTGCTGTCGGCGAGTTTGCCGACTGCTATCTGGATGAGTGCGTGGCGAACCGGCAGGTCTGCATGTCCGCGGGGCAGATGTGCCTCGACCCCAACAAGCTCTCCACCTCGCTGCGCGACTGGGAGTGCCACTGCGCGGGCTCCTCCCAGGGGCAGAAGGTCGCCATGGGCCCCGCGGTCTGCGACAGCACCTGCGCCACCCCCTCCCTCCACACCTGCGGCAACGCCTCCCAGGCCTGCTCCGTGCCTGGCGCGCAGCGCCAGGGCGAGTGGGAGTGCCAGTGCATCAGCCCCGCCACCGGCAGTGCCAAGGCGGGTGGCACCGCGAAATGCGTGCTGGATGAGTGCACAGGGGTGGTTTGCCCGCAGGGGAGTGCTTGCACCGACCCCAACACCGACGCAACGTCGCTCGGGGATCACTTCTGCTTCGGCAACGAGTGTGCCTCGACACCCTGCGGGTCTGGCCAGGACTGCAGAGACCCGTCGAACCAGGCAGGGGACTTTGAGTGCAGCTGCCGTTCACCCCTTGCGGGGACCCGGGCGGGCGGGCCTGCCGACTGCTTCACAAGCGAATGCCGCGACACAGCCCTGAAGACCTGCACCGACGCAGGGCAGGACTGCGTCGACCCAACAGCCACCGGGGGTGACTGGCGCTGCAGCTGCAAGGGTGGCATCCCGAGGGATGCGCCAGGGAGGGCCGCGAACTGCACCTACGACGAGTGCACGCTGCCCACACCCCCCTGCGGTGGGGGGCAGGAGTGCAGCGACCCTGACCCCGACACCATCGGGGATGTGGCGTGCTCCGGGGGCACGCCCGAGCCGCAGGGGAGCAGCAGCGCAACCCCTCAGCCTCCTGGGAGTGGCGGCACGCCTGAGCCGGGGACGGAGTCCCCAGGGAATGTCGGGAATGCTGCTGAGGATGATGACGACCCTTTCTATAAGAAGTGGTGGTTCTTCGCGCTGCTGGGTGCGCTGGCGCTGTGCATCCTGTGCCTCTGCCTGATGCTGTGCTGCAACCCCGACAAGAAGAAGGAGGAGGAGGAGGTGAGCGACGCGGCCTCCATGCGGTTTGAGGAGATGCTCATCACGCAGAAGACAAGCGAGCACTTCCCAGACGACGCCACCCGCCGCACCAGCAACAGCGTCTTCAACGAGGGCGGGACTGCTGAGGGTAACCCGCCGCCGCCACCGCCACCACCGCCTCCACCCCCGCCGGGTGGAGATGACCCGCTGCAGGAGGAGACCGCCCTGCACAAGCGGGCGTCCATCGCGCTAGCGTCGGCGGTAGGCGGGGGTGACACGCTGGGGGAGACGCAACCCCGGTCGGCGCAGTCGGCTGTGGTGGCGGCGAGCACCAGTGTAGGGGGGCCGCCCACAGCTGCTGCTCCCGTTTCGGGGTATCGCCCCCCAAGCAAGGTGGAGCCGGAGGCGATGGTGAGCCCGCCGCTGTCTGATGGCGCGCTCGCGGCGCGGGTGACGTTTCTGGAGCGTGAGGTGGGGCGGCTGGAGTCGCTGTCGCAGCAGCGCGACAGGACCTCGTTGGTCCCCTCCCAGCAGGGGCCTCTGGATGACACGTTTGGGACGGTGGCCCCGCCGCCCTACAATAATAGCACGGCGGGGCGGAGCACCGCAACCTTCGACAGGGGGCACCCCAGCCGGCCCTCCCGGAAGCCGCGGTCACGCGCAGGCAACGCTGTCCTCGAGGAACTCCACACACTCATCGTCAACTCCTCCTCCGCACAGCCCCAGCGGACACAGCTGTCCCCCTCCGTACAACAGCCCCCTTCTTCGCGGAACCCGCCAGTGCCCTATCTCTGAGAGCGCAGGGGTGGTGGAGGCTGTGTGTTGGTGGTGGTGGTGGTGGTGGTTCAAAACAAAGGTGTCCCAAGCTCGATGAGGTGGGGGGGTTGGGTTGGGGTTGGGCTGTGGTGGTCGGGTTGTTATTCGATATCGTGTAGTGGTAGGAGCTTGTATTCTGAAAGGGGTGCTGGGGATGGGGATCGGGCAGTGCTGTGTGTGCTCTTGCATGGGGTGTGTCTGGTGGTGGTGGTGTGTGATATCTGCCTTTGTCCCCCTCCCCCTGCCTCCCCCTGATCACACCGGGTCTTCATTCCCGCGCATTTTTGTTTTAGTTTCAGGGGAAAAGATAGCGGTGGGGCTAGGGGGGCTAGCCCCAGTTGGCGGGCTGAGCGGCGGATTAGGTGGGGGTAGCCGCCCTCACTAAAAAAAAAAAAACCGATTGCCCATGATTGCTGGTGGGGGTGGTTTGGGTTTCCACCCCCCATAGAAGAGCGTCAACCCGGTTACACTGGTTCGACGGTCGACGTCGAAGAGAGCATGGTTTTACAGGAACAGATGCTCACTACCGTGGCCTCCGGCGGCTGGGGGGCTCCGCCCCCAGACCCCCCTGGATCCTTCGATACCCAGTAGGTCAGGGAATCCAACCGCTCCAGTAGCCTCAGGCCTCAGGAGGACGCGCCAACTCACACAGAATCTACGCCCACAATGAACAGATGTTCACTACCGTGGCCTCTGGCGGCTGGGGGGCTCTGCCCCCCAGACCCCCATGTAGCGTGTGCCCGTCTAGTAACCAAGTCCTTGCGAGATAGCTCTCTCTCTGCCCCTCTCAACTGCTGGGGTCGAGAGGGTGTTCAGTTTGATGAAATGGGTGAAACCATGTCTCAGAGGCTCCCTCCTCGACCTGACGATGGAGAGCCTGCTTCTGATCGACGCTGAGGGGGTATCACACAGGCAGCCATGGGGCAGTACGTGGCACGTTTCCTCAGTAAGCCGCGCACTCTCAAGTACAGTACATTCAAGAGGTTGCAGGAGTGCATGATTGCAGCGAGGAGCTGGAGAGAGTCGACACCATCGGTGACAACTACCGGGGTGCAAACTGACAAGTAAGTGCACGAGGCGCGCGGCGAAGCCGCGCGCGCGCTACCCCCACCTAACCCCCACCTATTGGGCCCCGGTCAGAAAAGCTATCTTATGCCCTGGGGGTCTTCGCTCCATCCGCCAAAAAAAACCAAAAAAAACCGGAAAAAACCCGTGAAAAAGTCGGAAAAAAAGAGTGTGGGGAGTTGGGTCCAGTTTAGCAAAGTGAGCATATTTTTCGAAATTTGAAAAATTGGGGACACCAAAAGTCCCCAGAAAAATCTTCGACTTGGCCCGCAGAGAGATTTTTTTTGGTGAAAAACGATTTCAACAGTTGTCCAACAGTTGCTGTACAAGACGGCACACCGTTCTCTGCGCATGGGCTGCTGCACGTGAATCATTTGGATGTCCGAGGGGCTATCGGAACGAGGAGGGCCACGAGCCTGAACTACCCGCCAGCAGTGATCCCGTGCCAGGGCTGGCAGGGGGCCGCGGCCCCACCTCCCTTTTTCTGTAATTCTTTGGGAGGGTGGGCCGCCAGGGGTGGCATGGCCCTACCCTCGGCCCTACCTCCCGGGTCAGATTTTGGGGCTTTTGGGTTCGGCCTTGTGGCCGAGTTTTCATGCGCCGCAGCGTATGAAAACCCAACGGCATGCTGGGGGCTTGATGGTGTTCATCGAAGCGCCCCTCATCATGTCCCAAGCGAAGGACCATCTCCGCCTGGAATGTGCAACAGCACCAACCGGTGTGGGGACTCGCCTTCGAAGACTTTCAGGATGTTCACTACCGTGGGCTCCGGCGGCTGGGGGGCTCCGCCCCCCAGACCCCCTGTAGGCTGTCTCGCGACCAAGTCCTTGCGTGTATGGGATTGATCATCGCACACCATCCACAAAGCGATGCAAGCCATGAGATTTGCTGCCGTTCCTGAACACTAGCTGGCAAAGTTTCTCGGGATTGCAGTTTTGCAAGTACTCAAAGGCAATCCAAGATCCCCTGGATTCCTGATTTTTGATCCAGCAGGCGACGACCAAAGGCAGCAACATCCGGTGCCTCTCGAATTGGGGGAAAATGTTCTGTGGTCGTGTATTCGATCCTGTTTGCATCATACCACGGGAAGTCGGGGCGGGGTTGGGCTGCACCTTTTTTCTCGCGAGCTCGGCCCACCCTGTGCCCTACCTCTTTTTTGGTTTGCCCGACCCCCAGCGAGATCACTGGCAGCCAGACCTTGTTCAACATAAACAGCAGACAAGAGAGCAGAATGGAGTGCGGGGCAGCTGCCGTGTTCCCATAAAAACATCGCACCTCTGGCGCTGCCTGCACGAAAGGGACGGGTAACCTGCAGGTCACCCACAGCAGCCTACTGCCTACGTTTTATACAAGATCGGCGCCGACGACACGAAAGACTGTTCGATCTGCGGCGCAACAAGAATCTCCAGTGGGAACAGAACTGAGCGGCAACAGGATGCAATGCAGGCCCACCTCCGTTGCCCTGCGGCAAGAGCAGTCACATCGATTTCGTTGACAGGGCCTGCTCGCTGGTGTGTGACCACAGCAGATGGTGAGCTGCCCCACGGCAGAACACCTGGGACGGGGGATGGCTGCGACTGGGCATTACCAAACTCGTCATGATGTAGGACTGCGGACAATTGGTCACCGAGAGCAAGTATGGCTCCCGCTCAGCTCTCACTGAAGCTGAACCAGATGCAAGTGGTGGGGGGAGGAGGGGATCCCAGGGGAGGACACACCGGTCGGCAACCCACGAGGACTGGCCCGTCCCAGTCAACAGAAGAACAAAGCAGGAACACCGACGCACCTAAACGTCATACTGAAGTGTGGGAGGAGGAGGCGAGCACAAAAGGGCGTCGGCTACCGCACGCCCTTTGAGCGCAGCCGACGACGACCGAACCGGCCCCCGGCCGGGAGGTGCGTGTGGCGTGGGGGGCGAAGCCCCCCACGCAAGGGGGGTCCGGGGGGCGAAGCCCCCCGGAAAAAAATTTGGGGTTTTTTGGCCTATTTTTGGCCATTTTCCGCTGCATTTGTTTGATTTTGGGTCGGGAAAGGTATGGCCAGGAAGTGGGAAAAATTGGGGAAAAAGTCGGAAATTTTCAGGTTTGCCCATATAAACCATGGGTCACAGATTCCGATTTTTGGGTCAGACTCCAAGTTTGACACAAGGGAAAATAAGCAAAAATTTTCACCTATTTTTGGTCACCTAAGGGGGGGGGGGGGCTTCGCTCCGGGTCACTGACCCAAGCTGACCCAGATTGACCCGGAGCGAAGCCCCCCATTTTCCTAAGGTGAAAAACCCCAGGGTGACCCAAATTGACCCAAGTTGACCCAAATTGACCCGGAGCGAAGACCCCCCCTGTTTAGTTTCCTTTTTTGTTGTGCAAAAAAAAAGAAGGGCAAAAAAATTACTTTCTGGTCACCCTGCAGTGCGGGGCGTGCAGTGCAAGCTGCCCGCTACATTTCTGTTTCCTTTTAGATCTGGCAGTTTTCCGTGGAACCACAATACACAGCATCATGGTATTTACTGAACACGTCGTGGGGCACGCGCCACACATGTTGTCAACAATACGAATAGAAAAGGTGTGCGTGCATTCGACTCCGGCCCTGACTACTGCATCTGGGTCAGGGGTCGGGTCGCTGACTATATGGCCACTGCTCTCTACCAAAGTGCCGCCAACACTTTCCAATCAAAGATTCACGTGTGCTGTGATCACCTGCATGCGGCAGTCATCGCTCCTCGTTCATTCGCGGAACGGCATGAATAAAATACTGGAGCCGTGCATCATGGTTTTGATGGACCATCCAGGGTGTGGGGGTGTGGTCTTGCTGTGGCGCTGGCTCTGAGTGCCCATGGCACCATGTTACAGCATGGCGGTGTGCATAGCGGTGGGGTGAGGGAGAAGGGAGTCAAAGCCCATGCGAGTGGTGCAAGCACAAACCCATCATAAACGTCGAACCGAAAACAAGGCAACACCTCAACGTGTATTACCGGGAACGAAGAAACTTGGCAACGTAGTCCCGAAAGGAAAGCATCCAGTGATATGGCGAGAATCAGTTATTTTTTGTTTTCGTCCTCCGAGGCAACATTACAACTTGGATGGCACACGCCTGTTTCTTGGATGACCACCGAATCGGTTGAACATGATACGTCTCCACCGCCACCAGCCCAGAATAGCAGTGGCTGGTGACACCCAAACGAACAGCGTTGCCCACACACAGGCGTGGACACTGGCCGGCACCACGTTGTCACGAACACATACATGGGTCTGTCAGTGATACACCACGCAGATGAATCCACAGGAGTCATTCTCGCGTGAGGCCATCCAACGGTTCAAAGGGTTTTGCCCCCCTTTCCACCTAACCGGTGGCCACACCGGGCCCCACTCAAGTTTTGCGCATGTGCTCGCCATCCCGCCATATCATCAAAGGATACATCTCACTCTCTCTCCCCCTACTGCCCCTCCCCTACCCCTGCCGAGAAAGGATGCTGGCAGAACGTTGTGTTCTTGCGGTCGCTCGGAGAGCGAGAGGAGGAGGAGGAGGTGGTGGTGGTAGTGGTAGGGGCCATTGACTCTGCCATGGAGGGAGGGGTCAACGTGCCGCCTGTTTTTTTGTCAGGTGATCATCGTTCTGCACTTCACTGGAGAGCGGCAGGTCGCCCCCCCTCAGTTGGTTGGGCTTTGCCCGCATAGATCCCGGCGGGAAAATAAAAGGCCAACAAAAGGGCGCGAGGCCCAACAAGAAAAGAATTACAAATCGAATAAGCCCGAACTCTCAAAAGCAATGTGGCCAGTCCTTTCGTGCGCCGCCCTTGGTAAGAAGGTGCCCTCGGATCAGCAAGAAAATACGTCTCGATTCTCCTCGGAAGAATCCAAATAGAGAAAAATACCCCCAATTATTCTGCTGTCGAACCGGGAGGGCAGGGGGGGGGTGGAGTGGGGTGGGGCGCCCTTCCTTCGAAATCCATTGGAGACCCCTTCGAGCCTCAACGCTCATCCCCATCCCACTCCCCCCGACCCCCCTCGTCTTCCTGTGGTGGTTTCGCCCATAGTTTTCTTTTCCAACAAACACCAAGTTCCTTGTCATCGTAAAAAGGGCAGGCGCGGGGGGGCAGCGGGTGTGGTGCTGAAATCTTATAGCAGGTGCGGGTGTTGGTCGCATGGCACCGCATGGTGCCGTGCACCCGCTCTCCCGCCGTCAGGCCAGGCACAGGTGCGGCTCGGCTGCACCACATCCATAGGGATTTTGCGGACAGAGCAGGCATCAGCCCGACCTCCCCAGTCTGGCATCACATTCTCACATCCCCTCGTCTATAGTCTTTCCGATCCTTCCCCCCAGCAAGGGGGGGGGTGCGTGGCGGCTTGGCCCGGAGGGCCAGAGGCGTGGCCAAGCTCAAGCCCGCACTCTGCGCAGGAAAAGGGTCGCTTGGGGTGAAATTCTGCCCGGCCCATCCCTCATCCCCCGGCCCCGACCATACAGTATACAGTCTGGTTTAGTGTGTGTGTTAGAGCGTCATTCCCGCTGCCGCAGCCCCAAAGACTCTCTGGCACCGGGTTCCCGGTGGCCAGGGGTGGGACGGGGCGGGGAAGTTGGAAGGTGTTGTGTCAGCCAAAAAAAGCCTGGATGTTTTGTCTTGTCGAAGCGACACCGAGTGCGCGTGTGTTTGTGTTTTCGCTGTCCTTCAGTGCATTTTTTTAGAGTGGGAGTTTTGTTAAACGTCACTTCGAGGGTGTGTCTTGTGGGTTGCAGCCCCGGGCTGCATCGTGTGACATTCTGAGGCTTTGTTGGGTCAGGGCGACTCTGAGAATGCGAGGCTCGCATTTGTAGAACCGCTGCGGTGGGGATTGAGCACCATCGGAAGTTCGGTGGGTTCTCCCCAGTGCAACAGCCCCATGTGGGTGGAGTGTATCTGGCCCTGAATTTGTTCTGACAGCGTGTCTGCATCCGCGTTGCATGCCCCGCATACTCTCCCCTTCAGCATTCGCACGACACAGCAAGTCGGGCAGTTGAAAACGGTTTCGTTAGGTCCGGGTTCCAATGGATCGGGGGGGGGAGGCCCCGACTGGTGTGCCGCGTTGCAACTGATTGCAGTTGATTCGTAGAACACTGATGAAACGCCCCGCCCACCCCCTCCCCGCCCATCCCGTGAATCTTAAGGGTCTGGAGAACTGGCCTTCTCGCTGGGTCTCGGCCGTTTGGTTTGTTTTTGCAACTTCTCGGAGGTCGGGAGTGCGCGAGGGCACCATTCTTGCCATTCACCCGTTGCTGTGGGACCAGCTGTGGCTGCACTTCACCTGCTGCTCCCTGCTTCTGCAGGCAGCTCTACATCACAGAGTGAGCAGCGTCTCCATTACGCCTCGAACGCATTCGCCCCAGTGCGATGAGGTGAGCGGGCCTTCCTGTGATTTGTGCCCACACGTCACCACTGCATGATGCCAGGCTCGGCGATGCCTGTGAAACCACACCCACACCGAGGCGTTCATTTTCCATCGAACCATCTCTGCTCGTTGCCGTGAAGGACCGCTTCCGCTCATCTATCTCGTGTTCCAGTGACTCGTCCCGGATGGCCAAGGGCAAGCAATCTTCTCTGTCAAAGGCATGAAAATAAGAATGCGCATACAACGCCGCCAACAGTTTGTGCCGTCAGGCATCACTGAACCTCCCAGCTCCTCTCCTCACCCGGGTGAACCGTGGGCAGGGCGTGCATATATTACCTCCCCCACCCCCATAATATGTATTGTCGGTGTTCTGCCCAGTTTATATTTGGAACCCCTGGGTTTCTGATCACCCATCACATACGATAGATAAGTTTAAAAGGGAAACGGTGAGGTGTTGTGCCGGGGATGCCTTGCCGACACGCCAACACGCCAACGCCACCTGAAAGAATCATGAAATAATAGTTGTAAAAGGGCGGGGGAGGGGGGGGGCGTTCAAAGGGTCACGAAGTGCCCCCCATGTGTAGAAATGAAACCATGATGAAGGTATATCGGCTTTGGATTTGGCACCCCACCGCCCCTCCCCTCATAGACTATCTTAATTCCACACCCCACCCACTCCTGATGCGCTGGGGTTGCATTCATCCCCCCCCCCTCAAAACCATCACCTCTCCCTCCCTCTCCTACACACCACCACCACCACCACCACCACCACCACGACAACAGGGTTTTATATTGAACCACACCTTCCCCCCCCCCCTCCCTTCACCCACCCCCCTCATATCGCTTACCAACCTTATCCTATCCCCCCCCCCCCCCCGCCACCCAACTCAAACCCTGTGGGGCAGAAAGCAGAACATCCAGCAACCATGCGTCAGGAGACAGACCGCTTGGCGGCTGTGATGAAGTTCCTCCTCGTCGCGGGGAACCTCCTGCATACAATCGCCTCCGTGTCTATCCGATACATCGCAGGGAGGCTGGGATGGGGCCCCGCAGCACGGACAGCAGGTGACGCTGAGGCTTGCGAGGGTTCAGCGGGGGAGACGCCACCGCTCATCGCGTTCAGCTTTGCAGGCATGCTGTGGGCCTATTTCATCGGTGTTGTGGCTTTCTTTAAAGACCACTTCGACCTGGGGGCGTCTGAGGTTCGCCTCTCGGGGATCTCCTGCGGCACATCTGCGGCAATGGCGATCTTTCTCGAGCTCTCCATCGAGCAGTCCTTCGAGCTGGGCCTCGGCTGGCAGACCCTCTTTAACAGCCGCCCCCTGAAGTTCTGGCTCATCGGGACAGGCTCCGTCATGTCGATGCTGATGGCAAAATTCCGCTCCTTCGGCCTCACCGACACCGCCCTCCAGGCGAAATACGCGACATACCCTGGAATCTACTTCGGGGTGACCTCCTTCGAGACCCGGGCCACCGCAGGTGGGATCCCTATCCCGCAGGTCTCCCACAGGTGCCTGGAGGGGTTTGGGGGGTTCAAGGAGATGATCTACGCAGGCACGTGCTCCATGAGGACACTTCCCTTCTTCCGCACCCCAGGGAGGTTCCGGGGGACCTGGTGTATCGACGGTGCCCTCACCGCATGCTATGCGGTGCCGGAGGCGTACTCCGGGGAGCCGGACCGTGTGATCCGCGTGGGGATTCTGAACATGCCTTTCGATGAGGAGGCGGACATCTCCCCCGAGGGGAACTTCGAGTTTGCGTGGCATGAGTGGTGCAACTCGGGGGATCTGGAGGCGAACCTCATCCGCTTTGGGAAGGGCTACCGGGATGCCGCCAAGCTCCGCTCCGTCGCCTCCTGCATCCGCAAAGGCCTCAAATGGGTGTGGCGGTGTGACACCGACGCCGCGGAGGCCGGGGGTGTGCTGCCGTGCGACGGCTCTGCCTGCCACCGCGGCCCCACCGAGCATGTTATCGACGCTTCGGGGAAGGCGGTCTGCGCAGATGTGTGGGAACGGCACATCGAATCCCGCCTCTCCTTCTGGGGGAAGCAGCTGCGGACGCACTTCTCCTCATAACCGGAGCCAACCCGCCCGATGGGGTGTCGGGAGGGATGGGTGGTTGAAAGAGAGAGAAGTGCTGCGGGGGGTTTGAGCTGAGATCGCATCAAGTGGGAGGGGGGGGGAGTGACCTGCTGCATGTTATGCCCCACCGAGAAGAAGCTGTAATATGGGCAGGGCGGGCGCCGGGTTTTTCCCCTCCTCTCCTCTCCGAGGGGCAGAGTGGGGGGGGGGGGGGGGATTTTTTTCAACCCCCCGGATTTCTTTATCTTGCGCTCTTTTTTTTGTTGTTTGTTTTTTGAACCGATATTTTGGGTTTTGTTTTCTTTTCCCTTCGCACTTTCCTCTCTCCCCCCACATCCCCCCTCCGGTCACTACCGCACCTCACCATATTCCACAACGGTGAGGATGTTATCCTACTCCAGACCGGCTTGTTGTTTGGATGCGAGGGACGAGATGGAGAGGGGGAGAGGTACGAAGCCATCTTATAGGGGAAGAGGAAGGAGTGGCGTGTAGTGGGGAGGGGGAGGGGGTGGGGTCGAGTGGCAAGCCGTCTTTTCCCACGCTTCCACTGCCCCCTCCCTCCCTCCCTCCCCACCCCCTCCTCCCACCCATCATCTTCCAGGCTTTCCCTCTCTCTGTCTCTCTGTCTCACCTTCCCTCCTTTTTTTCCTTCTTTCTCTCCATTCCCTCCCACCCCCAGCCTACTTCAGCTTGCGCTACACATTCCGCAGGCCATTTATCTTATCTTATCCCAAAAAACCATAATGTATTCCCTGACACTGCCAGGAACGCTACGCCGGGGCTTACATGCGCGCATATTGGATTTTCCGGAACGCAACCCCATGGCGCACCGCACATCCGCCCTTCGCCAGGCAGGGTGTGTGAGGTGTTGAGGGCACGCGCTTCCTCCCTTTGGTGCCGCTACACCCCAGCCGTGCTGCGCAGGACAGGGCGTGTGACAATGTGTGTAAGACAGCCGAGGCACACACCACCAGAGCTCGCTCGGTGCGTCCTACACTAAACGAAAAAAATAGCAACATGTGTGTGAGGTGGGGGGAGGCTATGTCTACCAACCCCCTCTGCATACAGTGGAGGTGATCATCGGATTTCGATGGGCGCAGCTTTCACGAATCAACGAAGAACAGCCTGGGGGGAGGGGCGATGTGTGTGTGTGGGTAGTGCAATGCTGTTTTTTTTTGCTGGCCTTCCATCCCGAGCCTTTTTTCTCGATGGGCATGCGAGCTGCACTACCATACACATCCCCCCCCCCTCCCCCCCCCGGCAGCACGGGGCAGAACGGGCGTGCGTCTTCAGCGGTGCTGCCTGAGGGAGGGCGCGGGGGAGGAGACCCGCGCCCCTGCTGCGGGCTGGGTGCCACGTGGCGTTCTCCTAGTCTCCAGAATGTCACGACAAGGCGCTCGCCCAGGCAGGGGTGTGTGTGGGCTCTGCTTGCCAAGAGGCAGCTGCGGCGGAGGAGGGGGGGGGTATGGCCTGGCCAGCCCTCTCTTCTGCCGTGAGAGGCCCCCGTGCCTTTCCTGGCAGCTGGTGGCGTGCTGTCCGGTGTTTCTGGCGCCGCGGGTTGGGGCTGTCCCCCCAGGCAGCAGAACGAAAAAGAATCCCACGCAAGATGCCGTAGCACAGTTGTCAAGAAGCTGAAGGAGATGGCGTGAATGGGGGCGCCGCCCACTGCGTCACTGTGTCGGCAGTCTGTTTGCCAGTTTAGGAGTTGAGGAGCGGGTCTCTTATTATGATGCTGCAAATAAAGGTAATCTCATCGCGTGTGCTATGTGTGTGGAGGTGCAGTGGTGGCAGTATCAGAGAGACTCGTTCGGCGCGACCACAACCTGACTTTTAACAATGCGTGTCTGTGTGCAGTGTAGATTACATCATCAAGAGCAGTTTGCTCGGTACGGTGCCCACTCTACACTTCTCCAACAAGCCAATTCACGCCAATGTGTCCGCCGGTGTGGCAACATGTGTGGCTGTCCTATCCCATTTCCCTGGATTAGGGGGGGGGGGGGGGGGCAGGTGGCGGCTGCGGCAGATCGAGGGGGTGCCTGCAGCCTGTGCTGTGTCAGCGAGCACTGCTCATCGCAGAGGGTCGCAAGACATGCAAGTGCGGCATGCGCCTTCTCCTTCACACCCTTCTGCCCCCCACCCCCCCACCCCCTCCCTTGAGGGGGTCTTCTGCGTTGGCCCGGCGTTGCCGGGTTTGTTGGAGCGGGGTTCTGGTTGCAAAACGCTCAAACCGCTCAGGCTTGTCAGAGCGCCCCCGCCTTCTCGTCATCAGGACAGGCCGGTCCCAACAAGTGTTTATTGGCAGTGAGCCCAACCCAACTGGGAATTGGCAGGCTCTGTCTTTTTTCCCAAAGGTTGGCCCAAATATGCCAAGGCATTCTTTCCCCTTCCCCCCTCACCCCCATTTTCCCATACTTTTTTTTTGTTCGAGAAATTAAATCGATCGAAACGGCAGCCTCCCCTGCCACACTCATACACATGACGGGCAGGTCTGGCGGCACACACCCCACCCACCCCCACACCCACACCCACCTGCATTATTCACCAAATTGACCTCCTCCTCCTCCTCTCCCCGCCACCACCACGACCACCACAGGGAGGATCAACCATGTCACAGGATGACTCTGAGACACGCCCTCTGCTGGCGAAGGACCAGCAGGCCTTCCCACGCAAGGAGAGCCATCTCAGCCACGCCAGCTACAGCAGCTACGAGGCGTGCACCCCTGTGCTGCGGGGGGATGCGGAGCGGGCGGTGGACTTGGAACCCAGCTGGGCCTTCCCCTACCTCTATGTCAGCCACGGGCTCAGCGCATTTAAGGACAGGCTGTGGCAGTTCGCGGTGCCTATCCTGCTGATGGAGATTTGGACCGACACGATGCTGCCGCCCGCCGCTGCGGCATTCACCTGCAACATCATCGCCTTCGTCATGATGCCCTACGTCGGGGCGTGGGTCGACAAGCGCGACAGGCTGAAGACACTCCGCGTCAGCATCTTCGGCGAGGCCTCCCTTATCGTCATCTCAGGCTCCCTCCTCTTCCTGCTGGCCCGCCACCAGGGTTCTGCCGCACCCACCCCGCTGTGGGACACAACGGAGCTGGTGCTGTTCACAGCGGTGTGTCTCATCAACGGCGGTGTCGAGGTGGCGATGCGCATCGGCCAGCAGTCCCTCGAGAAGGACTGGGCTGTGGTGCTCTGCGAGCATGTCGGGCGTGACATCACGGGGGTCAACCAGACCCTGCGTGTGATTGACCTCGGAAACAAGCTGCTGGGCCCTGCCGCGTTCGGTCTGTTCATCCAGGTGTCCTCCCCGTCCCTCGTGACGAAGATGGGGACCACGGTGCTGGCCCTCCTGGGGTTCAACATCCTGAGCATCCCTGTTGAGTACCTCTCGATCTCGACGGTCTACTTCTCCATCCCGGAGCTGTCGGAGAAGAAGCGGAAGAAGGCAAAGCCTACACACTTCCTCGTCACGCTCGCCCGCGGGTGGCGGAGCTACCTCAACCACTACGTCTGCGCCCCCTCCCTCGCGTATGGCCTGCTGTGGTACACCGTGCTGGACAACGGCGTGCTGATGACGGCCTATCTGAAGTGGGAGGGCATTCCCGAGGGTCCCCTGGGTATCAGCCGTGGTCTCGGAGCCCTGATGGGGATCGGAGGGACGATGCTGTACGGCGTGCTGTCGAAGCACTTCGACAGGACGGAGACCCTCGGAGCGTGGGCCCTGTGGGGCTTCTGGGTCATGCTGCTGCCCATCCCGCTGTACTACGTTGTGGTGGGCAACACCTTCACGGGGGCCATCATCATGATCACATGTGTCACGGTGTCGCGGACTGCGCTGTGGATCTACGACCAGGTTGTGGTGCGCATCCTCCAAGAGAGCCTGCACGAGTCGCAGCGCGGTGTCATCAACGGCGTGCACGCTGCGGTGTGCCAGCTGTTCCTCGTCGCAGGCTCCCTCACCGGCATGTTCTTCCCCGACCCGCGCCAGTTCAAATATCTGATCCTGATCTCCACGGGCTCCGTGCTCATCAGCAACATCATCTACAGCTTGTGGTGCCTCTTCCGCCAACCCTACCCGGGTGACTACCCCAAGTCGAAGCCTCACACCGAGCTGTGATCGGGCAGGCTGTACGAACCTGGGTCTTGTGGCCTGCAGGGGGTGGTGTAAACTGGGAGTGTTGTGAGCGTTGTGTTGCTCAGTTAGGGAGGGCAGGTGGGGCCGTGCCGATCCAATCAGGGGTGTTGCCAGGGGGCGGGAGATTTTTCCAAATCTAGTAGGGTGCTCGGGGGGACGTATGTCGTGTGCGTTCTGCTGGGCTGCTAGCCGCAGCGGTGTCATATCAAGGGCAGGTGCTCAATGCACTGCCAAGGTGCTGCAGCGCGACAAAAGCAGATCCGTGTGTTGTGCCGAAGCAGGGTGGCATAAATACGACGTGTCTGAACGGGCTGGGTTCCTGACCTATGCCCCTGTGTGTGGCGATCTCCCTTTTTTAGCCCTCCGGGATGGCGAAGCTTTGTCCACTTTGTGCCTGTGTTCTGCGTCGCTGTGCTATGGCTGTGCACAGCAGGTGCCGTGGGCAGAGCCATCTGCTCCCGTCGGAAACGTATCAGGTGCCCCCCCCCCCCACCCCACCCCTCTCCCTCTCTCTCATCGCGGTGCGGCGACGGAGACAAGGCACCACCCAAAACACTTCGAACGATAACGAAAACGAAAACGAAAGTGCGTGGCATCCTGGGGTTGATGGGAGCACATATGGAATCGCACAGATGCGGATTGTCGTTTGGGCTAGCGGACTGGCATCGCACAGTGTCCCACCCTCGAGGTTTTCACAACGTGAGGAATCGAGCCCGCTATCCCAGGCAGATGCATGCATCTTGCGCCACTGGGCGGTGTCAAAGCCGGGAGCGAGAAACGGTTTTGACTCATTTGGAAGCAAGAATGAGAGAGGCAGAGATGGCAAAGCCCCGGCAGCTGTTGGGGCGCTCACTGCTCGGGAAGCCTCCTATTTTTCCTACCTTTCCTTTTGCCCTCCTCCTCCTGGGAAAACCTTCCGGAGGAAAAAGCGCGATGCTGCCGCACAACGGTGTGTCCGCGGCATATGCAAGGCGTGCGGCGCTGTGTCGACGCAGAGCCATCCGATACGTGTTGTTGGTTTACCTGCTATCCCTTTTGTGTGTGTAACGACTCCTCTCTTCTCTTCCTCCCCCCTTCATCTGCCCATGTGTGGGGCCATCTGCCACACGCTGGTACTGCAGAGGGTCTTCTCTTGCCCTGCACCCGCATGGTCCTGACATCACCGCCTAGCGTTCGTCCTTTGTGCCGTCAGGGCGTGATCTTTCACCGGAGCCGAATGAGCAGGGCGTTCTGACGCAGGGATGTGCTTGGGGGCCGAGGTGCGGTGTGTTCATTGGTTTTGACTTGTTACGAGAGTGGCGAAGAAACGAAGAGGAAAATCGTACGACTGATGCGCTTTAGGTTTTTCACATTTATGCCACTTCGCAAGGCGTCAACACAGCCTTGAGGCACAAAAAGTGTGCGCTCAATGAAGGTCGTTTGGGGCTATTTTCCACAATTAGTTGGGCTGGGCGCTTCTGCCACAAAGCGAAAAGGAGTAAGGTTGAAAGCCGCCGTGAAATCGCAGGGTAACAAGAGGAAACCGCAATAGCTGAACTGCTTGAGGATTATCACCTTTATGCCACTTCACAGGGCCTCAACACAGCCTTGAGGCACAAGTGCCACTCAGCCCCAAATCAGTTCGGCGATTTTTTGTTGTTTTTTATTACAAGTTACAAGCGACAAAGCGGAGTGAAGTCGCGAGTAATGATGGAAGTCGTATGACTGAAGCTTTGACGGGATCGCACCCCTTATCCATGCCACTTCACAGGGGCTTCCGCAGCCTTTGACACAGGAGTGCGCGTTCAACGAAGCCCGGATCTGCCTTTTCGCAGTGGCTAGGCAGGGTGTTTTCTCTTCGCAGAGCGAAAGGAGTACGATTTTTTTAACGCAGACTTGAGCAGAAAATGTCACTCCACCGCAGCCAAACGTGCTCCGCACACCACTAGCCTCCCCCATCACAGGAGGTTTTTTTGTGTGTGGAAGCGTCAACGCAATCACAAACAAAATGCTGTGTGCCTTGGTGTGACATTTTTACAGCTGCCCCGGATGGGTGCTCTACCATAAAACGAACGGTGTCATTTGGCTGTGCGGCATTTCTTCAGGCCATGTTGCCCCCCATCACTCACACCTCACACCTCCTCCCCTCACTGCTAAGAATATGGCCAAGTCTCAAGTCCAGACCCCCAAGCCTTCTCACGCAGTGCCCCCCCCCCCCCTTTCCTCCTTTCCTCGCACACCTGGCGGGGACCGCTTCACGAGCGCGAGTGAGATTGTTGGAGAGGGACACAGCGGGGAGTGGCAAAGAGGATGGATTTGCAGGCGCCTGGGCCCAGTCCATCACATCCCCCTCCCCCCCCTCCCCTCCCCTGTGGCTACAAAACGGACACCCCGTTGCTAGAGAGAGGGGGGGGGGGAGAGTGTTAGGAGGCCTTGTTTTTCCTTCATCTTTTGACAGTCACCCCCCCCCCCCCCCCCCCGATCCTGCCTCTGCATGCAGGCATGTCGCTAAGCGTCGACCGTCGACCCAGTGATTTTGGGTTTCCCCCCCCATAAAAAAGCGTCGACCCAGCGTCGACCCAGTGGACTGGGTTGACGCTTGGTCGAGGCTTGGAGCGTCGACCCAGTGGAACTGGGTTGCCATTCAAGCCTGGACCAAGCGTCAACCCATTTATTACACTGGGTCGACGCTAACCTAGCGTTGACCCGGTTACACTGGGTCGACGCTCACCAAGCGTCGACCAAGCGTCAACCCACTTTCACTGGGTCGACGTCGAAGAGAGTATGGTTTTGCAGGAACAGATGATCACTACCGTGGCCTCCGGCGGCTGGGGGGCTCCGCCCCCCAGACCCCCCTGTGGCGTGTGTCTCGTACTCAAGTCATTCGATTCCCACCGGGTCAGGGAATCCAACCACTCCAGTCGCCTCAGGGGGACACAGCCAACTCACACAGAATCTGTACGCCCACAATGAACAGATGTTCACTACCGTGGCCTCCGGCGGCTGGGGGGCTCTGCCCCCCAGCCCCCCTATCTCGCGTGCCCGTCTAGTAACCAAGTCCTTGCGCTTTGACGGCCGTGGCATATCAGGGGGCAGCGTCGAAATCATGGTCCCGAAAGCCATTTTTTGGTTTCCTCCGGCACCCGACGGCGCGAGCGGGAGAGGAACCACGGAAGGAACCCAGCGCCTCACACCGTGCCCACCTAGTGGTCCACCGATGGGAAAATTTGGCAACAACACGAGCGCGCGCGAGAAAAATTGACCCCTAGTGTTTTCCCCCCTGATCCCCCCCCAAAACAGGAGCGTCAACCCACCAAATCTCCAAAATCGAAAAGTTAGCGACAGGCCTGCTCTGCATGCCCCATCCCCCAGTCCCTCCCCTGATTCTCACATGTGTCAGCTGCTGTCGCTGCATGCCCATTCCATCCCCCCGTGCCCAACTCAAGCATTGTTTGCTGCTCTCTAATATGCCAGCACTACGTCATGTTCGATCTGCCCTGCACAGCGTGCTGGTCACATCGCAATTTTAGGGTGGTTCTCAACACCTGTTGTCTTCAGCCCCTTTTCGTTATGTGACACTGTATACAGCAGATGGTATAGGGGGGCGCACTCGCGACCAGTCACAGCTAGTCACAGCTCGTCAGCCAGTGGGGGGAAGTGGGCCGTGGCTCACTTGTCCTCACTCAGCCACACCTGGTAGCGAGGGCCCCCCCGTAGGGGGGGCTTCGATTCAAGACACATACACCCCTCATCCTCCCATCCCCTAACTAAACACCCTGCTGATCTGACAAAGAGAATTTTTGGTTGCTGCGTAATTCTGTTTGTACGGGGGAGGGGGTGGTGGTGGGGTGGTGTGGGCTGCGAACGCCTTGCTTGTGAGGGTGCCGGGAGGGAGGGGGGGGGGGGGAGCGTCTTTTTTGTGCCGTACGTCGCAACCAATGACCATGATTCCGCGCTAACACATGAAGGGGCTGCGCCACATGCCCTTGGTACGCCCTGCACCCTCAAGGCAGAGGAACGCGTGCATGGCATTGGTGTGATGTAGGGTGGGATGCTAGGCAGGCTGCTCTGTGGATATGGTGGGTGGCGGGGGGTGGGGGGGGGGGGGGCGCTTGCGTTTGGCTGGAGCTCCAGAGGAGCAGCATGCCAACGGGCATGCTTTCAAGTATTTGAGAGACACGTTCGTTTCCGAAGCGGGGTGCCGTGCGCTACAATGGAGTGGCGGGGTACCTGGTAGAGTGTGTGCTGGGTTGCTGACCCTGCCCTACTCCGAAACATTGCCACGTAGACTTTCCCAAACGTGTGTATGTGTGTGTACAGACAGTGGAGATCACGCCAAGAGCAGATGTGCTCGGGTGCGTTTTTACACTACTCAGAATGACTCATGTATTGTGTGTGTGTGTGATGGCAGCCGGCGGAATGAATGCAGCACAGGCTCTGGTCGCCACCACGGCCTGCCAGTCTGTGTGTCGCCGGTGCCCCCTTTGTCCCAGAAAGGATAGTTCTTCAGTGGATGTGTGGGTGTTCCGACTGACAGAAGGAAGGGCTTGGCAATCCTCTCAAGCCGATGCTGCCAAGAGCTGCCAGTGTGGACTGCAAGAGACCTGTGGTGGCCCTGCAAGGCGATTGCCTTCGCAGGTTATGTGCCGAGACAAACCCCGCCCACCCCCCGTCACCCATTTGCTGCTGTGCAAAGACGGGCAGTGCCTTTGCCTGTCTTTATGCCGCACCCTGTGTCTGCTGAATGTTGCCATGCGGGCTGCACGTCACTTCTCATCCTCACAGGCGGCCTTGCCCCAAGCCTGTCTGCTCGCACCCTCAGGTGCTGCCAAGACAGCAGCACCATGGAGGTGTATGTGGCGGACCCCGCCACCGGCACACACCACGTGGTGGATGTGGAGGAGGAGGACACGCTGGACAGCCTGCATGCGCGTGCGGCAGAGGCGGTCGGGCTCTCGGCAGGCCGGGCTGTGTTCAGGGTGGGCGGGGAGGAGCTGTGCGCCGGAGGGGACGGCTGGGTCTCGGGGTGTGCTGCGCTGTGCGACGGGTGCGTGCTGGAGGTGGTGAACAGCGTGCAGCCGTACCTGCAGGAGCTGCAGAGGCACCGCACCCTCGACAGCATGCCCGACTGGGTGTGCGACGACAGCGAGTGTGTGCTCGCTGCGATCAGCATCGACGGCGGCAACCTGAAGCACGCCAGCACGAGGCTGCGGGGCGACCCCTGCACCGTGCTGGCAGCAGTGCGGCAGTGCCCCGCCTCCCTCGCCTCGGCAAGCGACGCGCTGCGTGCGGACCGTGCGTTTGTGGCGGAGTGCATCGATGTGCACGCCACAGCGATCGGCGGTGCTGCCCCGCACCTGAAGGACGACCTGGAGCTGGGGATGCAGGCCGTGGGCCGCTGCCACACCGCCCTGGAGCACCTGGGCCCGACACTGCGCGACACAGAGGAGGTTGTGCTGCACTCACTCAAACGGTACGTTTCGCCCTGCGACCTGTCGTCTGTGTCGCTGCGGTTGCGTGGCGACAACGACTTCATGCTGGATGCTACATACATCTGTGTCTCCGCCTTTGCCTACGCGACACCGGAGGTGCTTGACGATCGCGACACAGTGCTGGATGCTGTATCCCGTCACCCAAGCTGTTTCAAACCCATCAGCCAGCGTCTGAAGAGCGACCCCGATGTGCTGCTGGCTGCTGTCCGCTCGTCGTACTGGTGCGACGCACTCGGCGCTGCACCACATAGGCTTCGTAACGACAAGGCCTTCGTGCGGCAGTGCATGCAGAGAGCGCCATGCTGCATCCAATTTGCCTCGGATGCCCTGCGCTGCGACGAGGAGCTAGCGTGGGAGGCCGTCACCATGGACACGAGGGCTGTCAAATATGTACACGAGATCTTGCGCAGCAACATCGAGTTTATGACGCGCTGTGTGGCGCGGGACGGTGCGTGCCTTGAGCACGCCCACAACACTCTGCAGCAGAACCGGGACCTTGCGTTGCTTGCGGTGCGGACAGACGGACGTGCACTGAGGTACTGCGGGATTGCACTGCAGAGTGACAGGGAGGTCGCTTTGGTTGCTGTCCGTCAATGTAGCTATGCACTAAGGTTCTGCGCTGAGAGCCTGCGTGACGACAAGCAGGTTGTGCTGTCTGCCAGTAGTGGGGGCATGACGCTTGAGTATGTCTCGCCACGCCTGCGGAAAGACCGGACAGTGGTGTTGAATGCTGTTTGGAATTCTGGTTATGACCTGGAATATGCAGGCATCTACAAAGGCGACGTGTGGTTGGTGGCCCTCGCTGTGCTCGGGGCAGGGGGCGATGTGTTGCGCTACGCAGATGACACTGCACACAACTCCCCTGTGGTGCTGCTGGCCCGCCGTGTCTACGACCTTACAGGAGGCCTTATCAGCATACTGGCCTACTGGTCGTTGCGCTTCGTCGCCATGCTTGCCAGGGCGAGTGTAGGCCTGTAGCCAGTGCTTTCTCCGCCGCGGTGCGACGTATATCGTATTTCTTTTGAAGCACGCTTGTGTGAACGGAGGCACCTACCACAGCTGCAACCAAACGTGCTGGATAGCCCAGGAACAACATTTCGGGTGCACGAAGCAAATGAAAATCCACCACAGCGGTTGCTGAGAGTAGCGGGCGATTTTCATCTCTGTTGTATTCTCTGCCTGGAGGCCTGCAGTGTGCTGCCGCGTAGCGGAGCACCACGCGGCATGGCATGCCGCTATCTGCACAGACACAGCCGTGTGTCACACGCGGCTCATTGTCAGCAACCTGCTGGCGAGTGATTGGGGTCGCTCGACACACCCCAACACTGGGATGGCAGAAGCAACAAACACCAGGCGTGACCCACCAAATACCCCCGTGCTCGTTCTTAAGTGTCGCACGTGGCCTGCTGCTACATTCGCCACCCACCACCTCACACAGATTGTAACGACTTGCACACACACAGCACGAATATGTCGCTGAAGCTGCTGAGCACGGTGAAGGTGGGTGACATGGAGCTGCAGAACCGAATGGCGCTGGCACCTCTGACGCGCGGGCGTGCGACGGAGGATCACCTGCCGACGGAGGTGATGGTGGAGTACTACAGGCAGCGCGGGTCGGCAGGGCTGGTCATCACAGAGGCGGCAGGGATCTCGCGCCAGGGGGCGGGGTGGTACTGCGCACCCGGGATCTGGAACCAGGAGCAGGTGACTGGCTGGAAGAAGGTCACAGAGGCGGTGCACGCACGCAAGGGTGTGGTCGCAATGCAGCTGTGGCACATGGGGCGGCAGGCACACTCAGACGTGACGGGGGAGGCAACGGTGGCCCCGTCTGCGATTGCAATCGAGGGGGAGGTGACGGCGTGGCGTGGGGAGAAGAAGCCGTACGAGACACCGAAGGAGTTGACGGTTGACGAGATCAAGAAGGTGCAGCAGGACTACAAGAATGCAGCAGTCAACGCGAAGCTAGCTGGGTGCGACATGGTGGAGCTCCACGCGGCCAACGGGTACCTGCTGGACCTGTTCCTGCAGTCATCGACGAACAAGCGGACGGATGCGTACGGCGGGTCGGTGGAGAAGCGGCTGCGCATGCTGTCGGAGGTGCTGGCGGCGGTCGAGGAGGTGTACCCTGCCAGCCGCATCGGGGTGCGTCTCTCCCCGAACGGGGCGTTCGGGTCGATGGGGAGTGCTGACAACACCGACACCTTCGCGGCTGCTGTGCGGATGCTGGGTGACCGCAAGGTGGGGTACGTGCACCTGATGGACGGGTTGGGTTTCGGGTTCCACGAGCTGACGGAGGCATTCACACTGAAGCACGCACGCGAGCTGCTGGAGCAGACGAAGGGTGCCGGCGGGGTGACGAAGCTGATGGGGAACGTGGGGTACACACGCGAGACGGCGGAGGAGCGGGTGCAGGCGGGCGAGGCAGACATGATCGCCTTCGGGCGTCCCTACATCAGCAACCCGGACCTGCCGGAGCGGTTCGCGAAGGGGGCGGCGCTGAACCCTGACGCAGAGTACGCTGACTGGTGGGGCATCGGCAAGGGTGCCAGTGGGTACACTGATTTCCCGACAATGGAACAGGCTGACGCACGTGCTCAGGTTGAGAAGAAGACGAAGACTGAGACACGCGTCGCTGTGCCCGCACCGGCACCTACACCCACGCACACACCACGCAAGCCCCCGCAGCGCAAGGTGGCGGCTGTTGAGAAGAAGAAGGGCAAGGGTCTCTTCAGCTTCCTGCACTGCTGCTGACGTGTGTCCCACCACAGTGGGTGTAACACTCGCACCCTGGTGCACTGTGTGCCTTTGTGTCTTCGATGTGATGTGTGTCTTTCGAGTTTTTGGCTTTCTTCAAGGTGCGTTCTGAATGAACGCTAGTACATCCTTATGCACAAACTGAGCAGCTCTGCTTCGGCAGCTTCTGCAGCATTTGAAGTTGCAGTTTTTATTTTGGCTTACACCCACTGTTCTAACTCTTGATGTTCTTGCTGTCTTCTGCATCCGGTGCTGTTGTCCGGCCTTGCCGCACGAACAGCAGCCCCTTATTGAGGTGCCCCCGAAAACCCCCTTCGCAATGTGAGGGTGTCCGGGGCACCATTCTTGTTGTTCATTCTGCTTTCGGCGTCTTGCAGCTGCACGGCAACCCACAGGCAAGTGGCCTTGGGATGCAGCAGCTGCCCTTCTAACCCCACCTCTAACTCTTAACGGTATCGACGCCCGTTCCGGTGCAGGCCGCTGTGCGTGTGCACGCCTTGTCCTTGCTGTGTGCAGCTGTTGTTGTGGGCCGCCAGGCTCATCTCCCGCTTCTGCATGCCGCGTGCACAGCAAAGCCCTGCTTGTGTAGGCAGCACGCTGACTGCTGCTCTTTGATCCCAGTCGGTGCTGAGTTCTCGTATGCAGCAGACAGCACGCTTGCATTATGTTGCCAAGCAAGCGAAGGTGACCCTGCCCACCCCTCTCCTTTCCTTGTCGCCATCCTCCGTCTGCATGTGTGGGTGCTGCTTGATGTGTTGGTGGACCCTCCCTGCACACCGCACCGACACTGCACCACTGCCTCACCACAGCGCTCTCCATTACCCTGCACACGGCAGCATGCATCTGTGCAAGGGCAAGTTTGGAGCGCGAGATACTTTGCTGTGCCGCACAGCCCTGCTGAGGAGCTGTGCAATTAACACCTGCCGCTGCTGCTTCGTGCAGCGGGAGGAGTTGGAGCACTGCCGCACCACAGCCCTCTCTCCCTTGCATCATCCACACCAACACACCCGCCCCTCGACGCCTCAGGAAGGTTGCTCGGGTGTCGCAAGATGACCCAGGACCGCCCTGTGCGGTACTTTACACCCAATGAGGTCATGCGGCACAACACAGAGGACGATGCCTGGGTGAGCGTGCTGGGGAAGGTGCTGGACATGACGCCGCTGATCAAGAAGTACCCCGTGTCGGAGACGGGGCCCCTGACTAAGGCTGCTGGTTCGGACATCTCCCACTGGTTTGACAAGACACAGGACCCGCCTGACATTAGGCAGTGCATCGATGTGACGACAGGCCTCAAGCAGTACTACCAGCCCAACGGGCGGTTTGTCCACATTCCTTCCCTCGCACCCGACAAGAGCATTGACCACGGGTATGAGCTGCCTTGGTGGAAAGACGATCGCTTCGTGATTGGGTATCTCACAAAGAGGCCGAGGCACATCCGCATTGTGAACACTCTCAACAACGCGGAGGCGACGCTCGAGGTCTGTTCAGAGGAGACGCTGGCAGAGATTCAAACCAGGTATGCTTTGGCGTGCCCCCGTGCAGTTTGTTTTAAAGGTAACACCTGTGGCATTCAGTGTGCGGGGCTGTGCATGTCTGCTCTCGGGGTCGTCTCGACTGCCCCTCACATCCTCACACCTCGGCACGTTGCAGGTATCTGGAGATCAACGCGCATGCGGGGAGTTATACCTGGAAGCGGCAGGAGCGCGAGTCGCGCGAGCTTGATCTGACAAAGACACTGGAGGACAACGGGATTGTCGACGAGAGCGATGAGTTCGAAGCACTCGGCCTCCCAAATGATTACTACATACCTGCCCTGCATATCTACTTCAACGACGATCTGACTGTTGATGAGTGGGCCCCGCACTGAGCCCACCCCCCACCGCCTCAACGGGCTGCCATTTCGGTTGCAGCGTTGCCACGTTCGCAGCGGATGGATTTACACCCTCTACTCTATACGATATGTGTGCAAAGCGCACACACCGCGCCCCACCCCCTCTCCCCCCCCGGAAGTGGTGTGTGCACACACGGATTCCGGTTCACCGTGGCCCCCCACCCCCACACCCCAACCGCCCCAACCCCCTTCTCCGGAGTCGGGCAGTTTGTTTACACCGTCATTCCGACGACCGCCCCACACCCTTGCTCTGTGTTGCACGGTGCGCCTTGCGATGTGAATCCCAGACACCCCCACCTGCAGGGCACGCCCCTCATACACAGCAGATGTTCTCGCGCATGCTCGCGCGTGCGGGGGGGCGTGCGGCTGTGCCGGGGCTGCAGTCGACATGCCTTGGGGGGCAGGCGCGGTGGTGCCTTAGCAAGGAGGTGCCGCTGGCGGAGCTGCGTGCCTACCAGGCGAACGTGCAGAACACCCTGGACGCGGTGTGCGACGTGCTGGATGACCTGGGCGATGAATGCGACGAGATTGACGACATCGTCCCCACCGAGGGGGTGCTGGAGGTGAAGCTGACGGATGGCGGCACCTACGTCCTCAACAAGCAGGAGCCTCGCATGCAGCTGTGGCTGTCGTCGCCCCTCAGCGGGCCCTCGCAGTTCACAATGTTTGTGAAGGAGTCGGGCAACCTGGAGTGGCGTGACCTCGACACTGACCGCGAGCTCAACAGCCTCCTCACTGCCGAGTTCACACAGCTGTTGGAGCGCTCCGTGTCCTTCAACCCCGTGCAGGCAAAGAGTGCGTGAACCCCCATATGCTGCTGCTGCCCCTGCGTGTGGGGCTCAGGTGAGATCGCCTCGCATCGTCCCACCGAGTGCACTCCGCTGCCCCCGTCGGAAGTGCCCAAGGGGGATGCGTTCGCCACTGCAATGCAGCTATAATATATTTCCCCAGTGTGTGCCTGTGTGTCTTTTCCCGGCCCTCAGAGCCCCCCTCCCCTCCCTGCACTCGACACAGAAAAGAGTGCAGAGTGCAGAGTGAGTATCCCCTATGTGAAGTGCCCATAAGTCCTGCCAAAAGTGCCACCCGACACCCTCCCGAAAGAGGGTTTGTGTGGACAGCCGGAGGGGTCGCAGGATGAGCGCACCAAGGTGCCCCGCCCCAAAGTAGCGCCCCTTCCCCGATGTGCATTCTGTGTCATGGCATCGCCACGCCCTCAGCCCTGCCGGACTGAGCCTTTCTCCGGTAACTCCATATCGAGGCACTGCCCCTGTCCCTCTTGCACGCAGCTGCGGGGAGGGCGGGGTCAATGCAGGGCTGTTCTGACGTGCGCGGTTGTTTCAAGAGCCAGGCCACTGTGTGGGGGGCGCGAAACTACATTTTCAGCTCCAAAAAAAACCATTCTGAAAGGTTTGCGTGTGTCTTGCTGCAGTAAAGTGGCGTTGCGCTCCTGACAGGTTGGCTTCCTGACCTTTCCCTGATCAGAAGCGGGGGGGTGGGTGCGGGTGGCAACGCTGCCCACTTCTGCAGCGCAGCGCAGCACCTACAGCGGGTCTTCCTTCAGAGAGACGCGGATACAGTGGGGGTGGGAGGTAAACAACGGCATTCCGTCACAGAGTTGTTGGGGGTGCAAAAACAAAAGCATATATCTAGGGGACGCATCGATGGATGCCGCCTTACTAACCCGAAGCCTTCGCCCATCTCATGGCATAATAAGGCACCAAAAAAAACAAAAGGCCCCACCTCTGCGCATGGGTGGGGGCCATCCATTGTTGTGGATCTTCCAGTTGTCGGTGTGCCTCCCCGACCTCCCTCCCCACCCGCCTCCACCCTTGAATTTCCAAATACCCAGGATTGATCCTGTCCAACCCCCACCCGCCACCGTGTGCACACACACACCCACCTGGCCTGTCTGGTTTTAAGTTGTGCACTCTGCCCTCACATGCCCACACCTTCCAAACCCCCATACATCCTACAGGAACCCGGCAAACCCACCGGAACGACGGGGTGGGTGCGGGGTGTACGGTGGGGGAGGAGAGGGGAGAGAGTTAAGCCCCCCCTGTTTTTGTTTGGGACCCCTCCCCCTCCCTCCCCCTGGTCTGCCCCCCCACCGCCACCACACACACGCGTGGCATCATGGCGCTCTACTTTCGCCCCATCATGATCATGGTGATTGCCGTGGCACTGATCATCATCCTGGTTGCCGGTGTTGTGTTTGTGTTTCTGGGCGGGCTTTTCATCCACCGCTCCGAGGAGTGGAACGACGCCTTCGACGCGGAGTGCTGCTTCACCGGGGTTGTCGCCGCGAAAAAATGCGACCTCGGGGTCTGCGGCGACGGCGGCGTGACAGACCGATGCTTCGGATACGAAAGGTATTATCTCTTCAACATATCACTCCACGAAAGCACCGACAAGACCCTGCTGCAGTGCGCCAACAAATCCCTGACCCTCCCCGGAGGGTACGACTACGATGCGGCATCCCCTACTGAGATCGACCGGATCTTCCTCCAGCCCGGAGAGAACCCGACCCCCCCACCCATCCACTCCTGGCTTTACCAGAGCTGCGATGCAGACAACCTCACTCTGCCTTCGATCTGCCCCCACTCCTGCAAGGTCAGCAAGAGCTGCCAGAGCGTGAGCCTCGCCGACCCGGAGGAGGACCAGAAGATCGGGATCATTCTCCTGTGCATCGGAGGGTTTGGGATAATATTCTACTGCTGCTTCTGCTTCTGCTTCCTCATCTTCCGGACGAGGTTGAGATCCGCCAGGCGGGCTGTGAAGAAGAATGCAAAGAGAGTCAGCTCTGCTGCGATAGGCGGTGTATCCTCCGCCGCAATCGTCGTGAAGCGGAAGGTGCGCCGGAAGAAGAAGAAGCAAGGCCCTGCAGGGAGCGTCATGGGCACCACCACCTACATGACAGCGGAGAGTGGGGAGACGGGGCAGTACATCGACTCCCCCCGCTCCCCCATATCCCCGAGGTGCATGCGGGACAGCCAGGCCCAGGCCACAGAGGCAGAGCAGGTTAACGCATCCACCGCCACCACACCCACCCTTGCGAATGGTCATCACCCTGGCCCTCTGAGGAGCTGCTCGCCATCCCCCGGAGGGGGCGGGATGGACTCGCTGAACAACACGAGGACACTTCCCGTTGGGATGTCGCAGACCCCAACGCATGGCCCTGCGGACCGAACAGAGCACGACGCGGATACAGACGACGGGGTGTCGACCGATGGATCCTTTGAGAAGGGCGGGCTGGGGTGCAGCGGTGCGGAAGATGGGGACGGCGGAGGGGAGGGTGCAGTCCTCGGTGTTGTTGTCGACTCCGGCGATGCAGCAAACACCCCCCGCGGCGTGGAGGTGGTTGTGGGGGAGGAGGGCCAAGGCGTGGTGTTTGCCGAGGAGGAGGCGGAGGAGGGGGAGGGCGCCCCTCGGATGCGCTCCGCGGAGAGCGGCTCCGCAGACGCAGACGCGGCGCCTGGCCTGGATTCCCCCACAGCGCCCTTCGGGCACAGCGCTGGCGACACGCCCGGGGCGGGGTCCGACGAGTCCCGAAGAGCCGGGAGTTGGGTCTCCCGCACCTCCTCCCTCCCCTATGGGGAATAGGGGTTCTGGGGGTGGGGGTGGTGGGGGGTTTGTTTATGGAGGAAGGGGGAGGGGGGGGGGATCTGATGATGCTCCAGGAGAGGTGCTGTATTGGCAGGGAGGGGGGGGGAGAGAGAGAGAGAGATCGTGGTTAGGGAAGAGGTGAGGCTGGGTGGTGGTGGGGTGGGGGGGGAATAACAGAATTGTCTTGACTGGTTAACTGCGTGCGTCGGGAGAACGGGGGGGGGGGGGTGATTGGGGGTATACACGGTGGCCTGGTCAGACCCTGACCAGGTCAAAACCTGGTCAAATCTTGACCAGGTATGACCTGGTCATGACCATGTCATACCTGGTCATGACCAGGTCATTTTCACCCATTTTAACCGGGGGGAACATGTTGAGTGGCCAAGCAGGGGGGACAATTCGCATATTCCGGACTCTCTCCGGCCGTTGTGGAAAGTATGAGTCAAAAGGGTTCAACCATACCCCGAGTCGAGAAAGAAGTCGAAGCTTGAATCATGTTGGGCACAAGGGGAAAATGGTCAAAATTGGCCCAAAATTACCAATAAAATATGCTGCAGTGCAGGGGGGTGGCGGGGGAGGGGAGGGTGGGGTCGGCGACGAAACTTGATGATCAGCAGCTTTCTGCCTTCTTCCGCTTCTTCACATTCTTCTCCTTCTTCCTCTTCTTCGGGATCTTCGTTGTCGTCGTCGGCTTCACAGGCCAGTGCTGCCTTGCGTAACACGCCGTCCTTCGCATCCTGGGTGTGGATCGGCGGCTGCTTGTCGCAGAGGCAAATACGGAGACCACGCGGTTTGTTGCAGGCAGCATCGCCAGTCAGTAACCAGCCATCGGAACACTTGCCGAGCGAATCGATCGGGCCGACAGGGGTTACTCGACTGCTACCGAGAGCCCTGAGACGGTGCCGAAACGAATCGAAGTTTTTCATCCATACGGGACCCGCTGCCATGCACTTCCCGCACAACGATATGACATTGTATTGCAAGAGGGTACACGAAGATTCTTGCGGGGTCGTTGCCGAAACTGGCATAGTTTGCCAGCTCGAACACCATCAGGTCCCTCTCCCGGAAACAAGCAGATGTTGTCCTGGCCCGCGATTTCCTCTCCCCATTCTCCCTCTCGAACGCTTCGTCGGAGAGGTGGCAGTTCTGAGGATCCTGAGGGTCCTGAGGCATTCAAGGCAGGGCACTCCCTTCTCCATTCTTTTACACTCTTTGAAAAGTGTCACAATCAGATGTGGTCAACCGTTACGGCACTGCCGATGGGACTCTCGTCCTCTGGCACGCCCGCTGGTCGGGCTTCTTTGTCACCACCGCCTGCCTCATCACCGCGTTCACCAACTGGATGTCGATGGTCACGACACCCTGCCCCTGCGTTGCCTGTGGTGTTGCCCCCACCGCCACAATGAACGGATCCGGAATGTGAAACGTTCGGGCGTGCAGACCATTCGGAACCTCGCTCTTGTAGGGCAGGTCCCTCATGACCGTGACAGTCATGACCGATCCGTCGAGGACAGGTGGGTGCTCGTCGGGCACGTCAGCTCCCGGACCTACCTCTACGATGATCCGGTAGAAGAGGACGTCTGCTATCGAATGCCTCCCGATCTGCGTGATGGGGGGGGGTTCGGGGTCAGTTGTTTTTCAGCTGCCTTCGAAGAAGTACTGCCCACCGCGCTTTGAGCGGTGGGCAGCCTCTTCATATCGGTTCCCAGCACCTCATCCGAGCACCCCGCTTCCGTCAGCACCTCGTACTCAGACGAGTTCTTGTCGGCGCTCGTGAGGCGCTTCATGCCGCCTCCGACGCGCGTTGCCAGAGACACGCATGGAGTAGACTGCGGGCAGTGTCCTGGCCTTCTTCTTGTCGGCCTCTTCACTCCGTGTCAGCTTCCTGCCCCACTCCTTGTCAAAGTGGGTGGTGCGATGGCTTTTCAAACAGCGCCGCGAGGCTGCTGTGAAACAGCTCGACGCCTTCTGCGTGGCCTGGGATGATGCAGACCCAGTGATTTTCCTCTCCGCTGAAAATCTCAAAAATGCCGGCGAAAAAAAATTTTCCCACCCGGAAAAATTTTTCTCGGGCGCGCTTCGCGCGCCCGAGACGACGCGGAGATGGCCAGTCGCATACGCCCAAGGACTTGCGAGACAGGCACACGCGACAGGGGGGGTCTGGGGGGCGGAGCCCCCCAGCCGCCGGAGGCCACGGTAGTGAACATCCGTCCCGTCGAGGCTACAGATTTTGGGCGTTTTCATATTCCTGGGGTTGCTGTACGGCTTGTGGGTCTGGGTTCCACAAGGGGGGTCTGGGGGGCGGAGCCCCGCAGCCGCCGGAGGCCACGGTAGTGAACATCTGTTATTTGCAGCCACCCTCTGCAGGTCTTGTCCTGCCAATCTGTGACTGCTTGGTGGGCTCACAGAGCAGGCCCTCCCATTTTTTCCTGGGCCTGATTTTTTTTCCTCCAGGACCTCTCCCCAGACCCCCTGAAAAATTCCCACCAAAAACCCCCGTGGCGAAAAAACTTTTTTCGCCGGACGATTTTTCCAGAGATTTTTTTTTGCGAAATTTTATTTTTTCGCCACGGGGGAAAATCACTGTGCAGACCTCCTCGACATTTTTTTGGGATACCACCAGGGGGAGGGACCCGGTGTGAGGCACTTGAGTGCGTCCAGGCGGGCAGGGAACCTGGGCAGGGGGCAGGGGGCCTCATTCCTTTTTGGTAATTTTGGGCCAAAGCTGCTGATCATCAAGTTTCGTCGCCGACCCCACCCTCCCCTCCCCCGCCACCCCCCTGCACTGCAGCATATTTTATTGGTAATTTTGGGCCAATTTTGACCATTTTCCCCTTGTGCCCAACATGATTCAAGCTTCGACTTCTTTCTCGACTCGGGGTATGGTTGAACCCTTTTGACTCATACTTTCCACAACGGCCGGAGAGAGTCCGGAATATGCGAATTGTCCCCCCTGCTTGGCCACTCAACATGTTCCCCCCGGTTAAAATGGGTGAAAATGACCTGGTCATGACCAGGTATGACATGGTCATGACCAGGTCATACCTGGTCATGACCAGGTCAGATTTGGTCATGACCTGGTCAGATTTGGACCTGGTCAAAACCTGGTCAGTCAGCTGACCAGGCCACCGTGTATGTGTGTGTTTTGTTTGGGAGATTAAAATCAGTCGCCAACTGCCAACACACGCGGTATTATGTGTCTGAGCGGGAGGGGGAGGGGGGAGGGAAGGCGGTTTATCCACCGCTCTCTCTCTCTCTCTCTGCTTCTTTTTATGCTGCTGCAAAAAAAAAGTCCGTTCCAAGAATTCTGGGTATTTCCCATCCGTTACAACTCAGATTCGTGGTGTTGGTTTGTTGGGGAGAAGGGGTGTGGGAGGTAGAGAGAGAGAGAGGTGGGCCGTAACGGCACACAAAACGGAGGAGAATTTGTCTATAAATCCACGGGATTTACGGGTGGGGATGGGTAGAAAATGGAGTTTGGCCGTTGCTCTCTTCAGAAGGGGGGGTGGGGGGGAGGGGGCCCTCCCGATAATCCCCGAACTTTGAAATTGAGGGGGGGGGGTTGGGAGATTTTGTTTTTATTCCTGTGCCGCATGCCGCATACTATACAGTTTCACTTCATGTGTGTTGCCGTATCTTCTTCTTTCTTCTTTCTTCTTTCTTCCTTTTTTTTATTTGATTTTCTTCTGCCTGGTCCGGTTGCTTCGCCCACCAGCTCGCCTCTCGGGGGATACTTCCTTTTCTTGTTCCCCAATCTTCCCCCTCCTCTGTGTGGCACGTGTCGTTTGTGTGTATGTGTGTCGTTTGCTTCGTGCAGTGTTATTATCCCCTTTCCCACCACCCTGCATCTGCGTGGTCCCCACCCACCCCCCCTCTACTCTGCGTCGGAATATTTTCTCCGATTAATTTCATACCCCCTGACACATGATTTTGTATGTGCACCCCCTGTGCATAGACAAATGTTCATACCTGCGCTGCTACAGCCTGTATTTTCCCCCCATTTCTTCCTGGAACAGGTCTTTCATCAGAAAAATGAAAAAAACAATGAAACAACCGAGGTTCACAGAGAATCCACCACCACTTGTCACGACCCCTCCCTCCCCCCCCCCCCGCATTTAGAGAGAAAGGGCTGTCGCCCTGCAGGAATCCTCCTCTGCCCCGCAGAGTTTCTTTTTCTCAGCATGACCTAATCACAATCACTGCAGCTTGGACACACCCTGCAGACCATGGGATGGGGAGGCGGCACGTGCCGTGTTGCGTTGCCTGGGCCTTCAGGGGTGCAGCACGCCAGCGGCACGCCGTGTCAGGTGTGGGAGGCTGTGAGAGTGAGGGGGGGGGGAAGGCAGTCGTCTTTTTTTCACACACGACAAGAAGCTTGTCGCAGTGGAAAGGATGGTTGTGGCAGCGCTTTTGGGTGGCAAAACATCAACCTGCCTTGCCTTGTTATCTATGGCTGGGGTTGTGTGGACACTTTTCACACACCAACCTTCATCAGGCAAAAAAAGCCACTGTGAGGTTTGTTCATCCGGGTTTGTTTCTTCAATTTTTTCTCGCGTTCACCCGCATCCCCCCCCCCACACACACACACACCCCGGGGGTGTGTGTGTGTGTGTGGGGGGGGGGGGCGCTGCGTTCTGCAGCGTGGGAGAAGAAGAGGCAGAAGTTTCCCCTGAGAAAACATTATAACAAGTGAACGGTGAGAAAAAACCCCCCCCCCCCTTCCCTTCCCTTCTTCTTTTATGCCCGACACATCTACCAGTCCTACACGCCGTCAATCCGAAACCGCGGCAAAAAGGCTACCCCCCCCCCCCCCCCCGCACCAGAGGGGCTAAAAGGAGCTGCCGTTGCCCTCTGCATCGAACCGCTGCGGTATGGCCTCCCATGGAGAAGCGCGTTGTTTTGTGCCCCCCCCCCCCCCCGCCCCCCAGTGCGGATTCCTCTCTAGTAGATTAGATTGTCCGCTGCTGGGGGGGGGGGGGGGGGGAGGTGGTGGCAGGCGGCGTGCTGGCGTTTCCTCGAGAATCGTTTGAGAGTCCCCGTCCGTGGCGGTTGCAACTATATACCGGCATCTCCCTGAGTATTCTGTTTCCGGCGTATATTCCGGCGCATATTTTTTTCCTCCGCAGGTTGGAGGAGGGGTTTCTGTGTGAGACAGTGGAGGCAGCCACCAGGGTTCGCTCGGTGCGTCCTACACTAAACTAAAAAGACTAACGCGTGTGAGTGTGGAATCATCCGTTGGGGAGGCGTGCTTGCATGCCTCCTCCCGGCAACCCCTGTTCTCCACCTGCCCCCCTTTTATATTTCTCCTGAAAAACCCGCTCTACATTCCTTCTGATCATTCGGTAGCCAAAACTAAGGGCGTGGGGGGGCGGGGTGAGAGGGTGAGACCCTCTCTGTGTCCCTCTTGCCGGATCTTGTGGCTCCTCCCCATTTCCCCCCCGATAATTATGCATCTCAGGCAAACGCTGGGGAAGGTTTTTATGAACAAACGATCATTGTGTGTACGGGGCCGCCCCTGCACCCCTCGCCCCCCCCCCCCCCCTCTGGCCCAAGCCATGCGGCTGTGGTGTCCAGACTTCAGACTCCATTTTTGTGTGGGACCACCACTCTGATTTTTGGCCGACCCCCTGTGTTTCTGGCCCACGACACCGCCAAAACCAGGCCAAATCAGGTAGAGTGGGGCTGAAGATTTCCCCCCCTCCCAGGCCTGGGAGGTCAAACAACTTTCACCGCCCCCCCCCCCCCCCCCCTCCACCTTCTCTACACGGTGGCAGGCATGTCGCTAAGCGTCGACCGTCGACCCAGTGATTTTGGGTTTCCCCCCCCATAAAAAAGCGTCGACCCAGCGTCGACCCAGTGGACTGGGTTGACGCTTGGTCGAGGCTTGGAGCGTCGACCCAGTGGACCAACTGGGTTGCCATTCAAGCCTGGACCAAGCGTCAACCCATTTATTACACTAGGTCGACGCTAACCTAGCGTTGACCCGGTTCCACTGGGTCGACGCTCACCAAGCGTCGACCAAGCGTCAACCCACTTTCACTGGGTCGACGTCGAAGAGAGCATGGTTTTGCAGGAACAGATGATCACTACCGTGGCCTCCGGCGGCTGGGGGGCTCCGCCCCCCAGACCCCCCTGTGGCGTATGTCTCGTACTCAAGTCATTCGATTCCCACCGGGTCAGGGAATCCAACCACTCCAGTCGCCTCAGGGGGACGCAGCCAACTCACACAGAATCTGTACGCCCACAATGAACAGATGTTCACTACCGTGGCCTCCGGCGGCTGGGGGGCTCTGCCCCCCAGACCCCCCCATCTCGCGTGCCCGTCTAGTAACCAAGTCCTTGCGCTTTGACGGCCGTGGCATATCAGGGGGCAGCGTCGAAATCATGGTCCCGAAAGCCATTTTTTGGTTTCCTCCGACACCCGACGGCGCGAGCGGGAGAGGAACCACGGAAGGAACCCAGCGCCTCACACCGTGCTCACCTAGTGGTCCACCGATGGGAAAATTTGGCAACAACACGAGCGCGCGCGAAGCGCGCGCGAGAAAAATTGACCCCTAGTGGTTTCCCCCCTGATCCCCCCCCCAAAACAGGAGCGTCAACCCACCAAATCTCCAAAATCGAAAAGTTAGCGACAGGCCTGACACGGTGGGGTACGACACCCGATGTCGGACCCTGTGGGTAACCCATTTTTTAGGTACCCTGGGGTACCTAAATTAGGTACCCAGGGTACCGAATTTAGGTACCCTGGGTACCTAAATTAGGTACCCAGGGTACCTAAATTCGGTACCCTGGGTCATGGTCTGCCAGTGGCTTGTGGCCAACTAGCAGCAGCCTGGTATGACAGGGTAGTCATACACAGGCTATGTACAGGGTCGGCCTCGTCCTGGACCAGTCGTAGGCTTATGCTACTGTTGGATCTCAGGACTGGCCACCACTGCGCGGGTCAAATTTTTGGAAAGGGGGCCTTGACCAAAGGCAAACAGTTTTTGAGTTCTTGCACCACTTCATCTCGGGACTACTCTGATTGGATTCCTCGGATTCGTCGACACACTGTTTCAGAACTGTGCACTTCTCCATCCACACCGGCATCGGGTCACCCGCTGAATGCCGTGAGGGCCGAAGCCCAGGGTCAGATTTCGGTACAAGGCGATTAACAGGTCGTTGAGAGGTTCGCAAGTTTAAATGTACCTACAAAAGCTTCATGTACCCGTGATAGGGATTTAGTCATTGCTATAGGTGAAGATCAGAGCCCAGGCGGGATGTAAGACAGGGTGTCGCAGATGCAACAATATCTCCAGAGCCACTTTGTATGCCTTTGTTCGGGATGCCCCTTCACCTGTCGCGCTTAGGTTCCGTCCAAGTTCGCCGATTCCAGTGCTTCAAGAGAGCACACAGTTCCTTCCCAGTAGTCTTCATCCTCGGTTCCGAATCATCGCAGTCCCTCGAATCCATGGTGCAGAACTAAATTCTCGAAAGGTGGTCAATGTTTTGAAAGGGGCCCGTGACCAGCGGAAATTGGAATTCGACCCAAACCTGCAAGTGTACTGTTGTTTAACGTTGTCCAAAGCCCCTTGCGGTGTGACAGTACATTCGTTATGTGAATATCTGTCACATGGCTATGGCAACACAGACAGGCAAGCTGGGGAGGCGTCGCGTCCGTCGAAAAGATCATTTCTGCACAACTACCGGCATCGCAGCTACGGTAGAAGTGACTGACCCTGTTCTTGTAATCTTGACGCTGGAAAATTCCATTCGGAAATACCAAACACATCCACTGAAAGTGGATGGAATGGGCGTCAAGACCGTGATTTTTGGGGAGTGGACTGCCCTGTATCGTGAACCCGCTGAGGGTACAAAATACAGAACAGGGAGGCACAGGTGCAGCACAACACAGGCAGGCAGGCAGGAAACAATGGGTGCAGGTCAGACAAAATGTTCGGTGTCAATCGGCTTGGTTTGGTTTGTAGTGATGATGCGGAACACACAACCCGCACCCAACCTCCAGATTCAGACCACTGTACCCATTTTCACCAGTTATATCCGCTCACTCAGAGCAAAACCTCATTTATTGCAGAATCGAAGAGTGGGTCGTAACAAGCGACACTCACACCTTGCCATTTTGTAAGTTCGGCGTAGCCAACTCAGGAAACTTTTCACCGTGCGGATCCTTGCGAACACTTCACACGCCCGGCAGGCTGGTGGGGTGTTCTGTGTTCGAAGAAGTTCGACTGTCGTTGCACCGTCACACCCCACTCACCCATCCCACCCCGCCACCAGAGATCACACTCCAGAAGATGGGTTGTTCTTTTGCGGTGGTTTGATGGTGGTGTCGAAAGCGATTCGCGCAAGATACTGAACGACGCACAACACTTTTCACCCAGAAAAGGGGGTATTTGGCCCTTCAATGAAAACCTGCCACACAGCCGCTCAGGCCTTGCGATGCTCAAGTGCCGGTTGGACCCCTATGTCCTTCAGGCCCCAAAGCAGGCAACGATATGGGATCAACCTCACAGGGGTGAATAACAGGGTGAACAAGGCACGGGTTTTAGTCTGATGACACACTGCAACCTCAAGGACTGGCGACACCTCTCCCACATTCTGCGGCACTCTGCCGTGGCGACAAGGCTTCCTGTCATGGGAGATCGCTGCGTGGATCAACGTGGCACCACCCGTGTGCTCGGCAGGTTGTTTCGGCACCTGCTTTCTCCGTGTCATGCTTTTCGTGAGCGTGTCAGGGATGTTGGCACACGCTGGGGAGGGTTTCACATGATGACATAACATACATCAGAAGCACACACCCACGTGGCGCTGTCCTTGGCAGGACTTTGAAGTGCCGCCCTGATATCCTTGTTGGATAGAACCCTCATATCGCACCCTCAATCAGCTGACGAAAACCTAGGAAAAAACGAGTGTAGGATAGCGGGCCCGGTTACTCACGGTATGGACCCTCGGGGCCAGGCTGCGATACCAGCACGCGAACCCAAATTGCAATACGAAAACCTGAGATTTCTGGCTGATTTGGCCATGTACCCAGGTCCTCAGCAGGAGCTAGATATCCGCGGTCCCATTTTAGGGCAACGAATGGGCTCAAAATTCATAAATTCCTTTGAAAACGGACCCAAATGTCCAAAATAGGCCCACCCCAAAAAAAATTTCGAAAAGGTCCCCCCCACAGAATTTCTCAGAATTTTCCAGATTTTCTCAGATTTTGGCATTCTGGCCCGGATTTTTGCAGAAATATTTCGATGAGCCATTTTAGGGTTCAAAATGGGGGGCCCTCGCTACCAGTCAAAGCTCGTCACAGCTCGTCAGTCAGTGAGGGGAAGTGGGCTGGAACTCACTTTTTCTCACTCAGTCACATCTGGTAGCGAGGGCCCCCATGGGCTCAAAATTCAAAAATTCCTTTGAAAATGGGTCCAAATGTCCAAAATAGGCCCACCCCAAATTTTTTTTTGAAAAGGTCCCCCCACAGATTTTCCAACTTTCGGGGGTGGGGGTACCTAAATTCGGTACCCTGGGTACCTAAATTGGGTACCCTGGGTACCTAAATTAGGTACCCAGGGTACCTAAATTCGGTACCCAGGGTACCTAAATGCGTTATCGGATTTTCGGCCGATTTGGGTACCGAAAAGGGTTACCCTCTGGTTGTCGTACCCCACCGTGTACATCCGCCAGTGAGGGCCTCCAGTGTGCGGTGTTCAGCATTTGCTGGCGAGCTGTGCTGTCTGACCTCGACTGTGTGTGGCCCCGATTCACCCGCTCCTTCCCTTCCCCTGCCTGTTACGGTTCACTTGCCGAGCCTGTTGCTTTTGTGGTGTGGGTGGTGGGTTGGCTTGCCCAAGCTTCCCGACGGGGTGGGGGGCACGGGTGGGACACCTTCTTAACGAACACACCAAAAACCCTTCGGCTGCAAGTTTCCCCTTTTGTTATTGGAGGGGGTGGTATTGTCTTTGTTTGGGCAGGCTATAAGCTGACATGCGCTTGCACACATCCCCCCCCCCCCCCGCATCAGACACAACCTGCATAACGAGTGAAGGGTGATCATTCTTGTGCTTCCTTCTACTTCTATTTCACCCCCCCCCCCCCACCCCTGCGTCATCAACGCACAATTCCCTTCCTTAGGCCTCGAGCAGAGGGGGGGGTGATACCGTTAGGATCTGCCACCAGATCTCAGAGCACCGCTCGGCGCCCCCCCGCTCCCCCCCCCCGCCCTCACTGATATATCGTGACGTGGTGTTGCCTGCCAACACATAGCCCCCTGTCTCTCGTTCTCTGTAGTTTGGGTGGTTTTTGGGAGCTGGCATCCACTTGTGTCTCCCACCCTCTGTAGGGCACACAACGTGAAAAGCCGAGCTCGCTATTCAATCCTGACTCGACACCACCCCCCCCCCCCTTCTCTTGGCAGAACAGCGCGTTGTTCCGTTCGGACAAACAAAATATCGAGTCGCTGTTCTTTTTTTTTGCTCTCGGTCATGTTGTTCGTCTGACATAAGGGGGTTGGCCCCGGTGATGCCTTGGTCTATAGGAGCAGTATTTTTTTACTGGCAATGCCACTTGTTATAAAGTGGCATTGCCAGATTGGCCCGAAGCAACCACTTCCGCACAAAAGAGGGGCCTCTAACATGGAGGCGACGTTCCGTTCTCTCCGCACGGCGAGGCAAAATGTGGCCCTGCGTGCGCGCAGCCAGGTGTGGAAAGGCTGAAGGGGCAGTGCAGCTGGCAGCTCTGCCGAGCGTGTGGCTACACTGCCCCAACAAGAAAGTCGAAAGGGCAGGCGAGCTGCCCGTGCGTGCCACGCAGAAAACAAATATGGGGGATGCATCCTGCACCCCCCACACCCACACACATGCAGAGCCCCCCCCACCCCCCTTCTCTCAATTACACGGTGGGATCATGAAAAAAATAGTACTATATATAGTGACATGGCGACTATAATAGTCACTATAATAGTGGACCTGCGACTATTATAGTGACTATAATAGTGGCAGGTCCACTATAATAGTGACTATAATAGTCGCCATGTCACTATAATAGTCACTATTATAGTGGGCTTGTCACTATTATAGTCACTATAATAGTCGCATGTCCACTATAATAGTCACTATTATAGTGACGTGCGACTATTATAGTGACTATAATAGTGGACTTGTCCACTATTATAGTCACTATAATAGTCGCCTGCGACTATTTTTACAACTATAATAGTGACAATTCTAGTGGCATGCGACTATTATAGTCACTATTATAGTCGCCATGTCGACTATATGGTCAGTAAGTGCTCAGTATATAGTGAACACATACTTCTATTCGAACATGGGATGCCACTACATGTCGAGTAAACGCCCAGGACATGTCACTAAGTGTCCAGTAAACTGCGTTTTTGGTCCACTATATGGCCGGCATTGCGACTATTTTACTGACATGCACTCAACATGTCCAGTATTATAGTGGATGTGCGGCCAACATGTCAGTATTTACTGAACATGTCCACTATTATAGTGACCGCATACACGCATGTCACTATTATAGTCACTATTTTAGTGGCATGTCCAGAAAATACTGAACATGTCCACTATTATAGTGTCGCATACACGCAGGTCCACTATGATAGTCACTATTATAGTGACGGCATATACTGGCCATTTTACTTGCATGCCGAAGTGGAGCGTTTCCCTTGCGGAACGCCTTGGCAAATGGGTGTCTCCCAAGGCAAAAATGAGTGAACGGGCAGCATGCCGTTCCACATTTTTCCCTCGTGAGGGCGACCCCCTTGCAACGCAAGGTGAAAAATGAAGAAACGGGCAGCATGCCGTTCTACATTTTTCCCTCGTGAGGGAGGCCCCCTTGCACCGCAAGGTGAAAAATGAAGAAACGGGCAGCATGCCGTTCCACATTTTTCGTCTCTGGATCAACAAACGAGAGCGCACCGCAAGTCTCGGCATTATCTGCCTTGAGAACCTCTGCATGGACAGGAACCGGAAGGCCCCCTGTGTAGGAGTGATTCAGCAGAGACGAACATTTCGTCACGGTGGCGCTTCAGGCGTGTGCCGAGCTATATGTCGACACACCTTCCCGGTGGGGCTCCAGGCATTTGCCGAGCTAGTGTATTGTATCAACTGTTATAATAAGAATGAGAAAACATCCATGGGTCAGCAGGGAAACCCCTGCTGTGGGGGACAGAATCGACGTGTTTCTTTGAAGAAACAACCTGCGGGTTACCGCTGGGGTCGATGTCCAAAGGGGCGCGACACCACGGGGGTGCAACACCGCTTGTCTTGGGAAGTTCTTCACCTTTGGTGAAGGCGGAGTGTTCATATAAGCAAAATTTACGTACACAAGCAGCGCTCAACCATACACCAGCAAACCAAGCAGGTAGCTGCCGAAGGATCGGTTCGTGCACCTGAGTCTGTACTCTATCTGATCTATTCCGGCTTTTCATGCTTGTCCTTTCAGGCCGGAGGTCTCTCTCTCAAGGCATATAGTCATTCTCCCTTTGCCACAGACCAGTGGGAGTATGTTTATGTGGAGTCACCTAGAGTCACAGTTATTCGGTGCCACCACGAGAGAGAGTCCAGATTCAGACCGTGTGTCATCCTCTTCCACGGCCAGGCAGAGCTTGCGCGGGGGCAAGATGGCTGAGTTGCCGGGCGTCTACAGATGCTCCACACACACGACGAGCGCCAGCAGGAGTACTGGTTTCCGACCGATTCCCGACCACCTCTAATTCCACAAGGGCGCAGGCAGCCATATGGGGGTTTTCATTCCATTCCCAGACATCCGAACATAGTCACCTAGGGGGGCCACCACGCAAGGCCGCTGACATGCACAGTCTCACGCCGCTTTGTGTACGTAAATCTGCACCCAAAGTTGCCCCCCAACCGCCCGGTAGGTAAGACCCTCGGGGTGCTGCATCCCCATCATCGGGTCACCTAAACTTTCGGCAAAAAAGCACTCCGTCTTGAACTTTAAAAATCTGAAAATTCTGAAAAAGAAAAGCAGCGCAAAGCAAGGCAACAAGGGAGCAATGCGATGGGTGGGGGCACGAGCTTGAACAGGGCAGGGTCGGGGGGAGTTTAAAATAGCTGGACAATCAGCTATGGTTCTGAGCAATGGCCGTGTCGTCATTGCTCTTTTGATGTATTCTCTTGACATACTGGATACCGTCAATTTTGACACACGTCTGTACCGTCTGTAATCCACGAAATGACCCAAACATGATGTGCTTCATTTTTGGGACCGTCTGTGTGATCAGGATCAAAGATCTCGGGGTTTCTACGACTTCCTTCGAAAATGGAAGGTTCCAGATCACAAGGACCAGACTTTGGGGCCATATTTTTTTTGCTCTATTTTTGAGGCGAATTTTCACCAAGGCCGAACAGGCCAAATTCGCGGGCCGTTTTAATGCGTTTTAGGCCTCAAAACAGGCTCAAAAACCAAAAATTCCTTCGAAAATGGGCTCAAATGTGCAAAATGGACCCATCCGAAAAAAAAATCGAAAAGGGTCCCCCTATACATGTCGACTATTATAGTGACTATTATAGTCGCAGGTCCACAAAAATAGTGACTATAATAGTGGCATGCCACTATTATAGTGACTATTATAGTGGACATGCCACTATTATAGTCGCACGTCCACTATAATAGTCACTATAATACTGACATGGCGACTATTATAGTCGCCGTGCCACTATTTGCCCAGTATGTGTCCAGTATAATTGAGAATGTGTCCAGTATGTGGCGAGTAAGTGTGCCAAATTCGCCAGTATACCGTTTCCATATAGTACTATGTGTCCAGGATATAGTCACTATATAGTGGCAACTTATAGTGGACAAAAATAGTACTACCGTATTCGGAAAAATACTGGAACGGAATAATGTTCCAAGTTCCGGCCGAGACCCCATCTGTTCCAGTTATTTTCCGTTCCAGAATTGTTTTGGGGGGTCTGCGCGGACTTGGCCGTTTTCTGAGAGTCGGGTACTTTCCCAAGGGTATGTTGGGCCCACCATCCTCCACCATGGCATGGGGTGGGGTGAGGTGGGATTTCGGACATGTGCCCCAAAAACTGACAAGTACCCGTCAATTTCCCCCAAATTCTAATTCTGGAACGGAAAAATACTGGAACGGAATAATGTTCCAAGTTTCGAAAATCCGGGTTTGTTCCAGTTATTTTCCGTTCTAGAAAAAATCCGTTCCAGCATTTTTCCGTTCCAGTATTTTTCCGAATACGGTAAACCCCCCTCACGACTATTGTTTACCTACAGGTATTGTTTACATAAAATTATTTACATGTATTGTTTACATCCGATTATTATTTACGTGCAATTATTTTATTTTTCAGGGGGTCTTCGCTACGGGGTGACCGTCAGTGCGTTTTGGTGCATTTGCTGTTGAATTGGCTGAAAACTGACGGAGATTGACGGAGGATAACGGCCAGCGAAGACCCCCTCAGGGGGTTCAAAAATATTTCCAAGGTGCTCTGAGGAGTGAGACTTGGTGCCTCTGTCACCAAAGTGACCCCACCAGGATCCGCGCAGGTTCCAAACGTTCAAAAGAACGGGGTTTGGAAAGCCCGGTGAGGGGGTCCCGCCTGGGTGGGTGGTGTGGTGGGCTAGCTGCCTCCCAGTCACTGAATCAGACCAACATTTCATGGATGAATCTTGGCACCGATACCACCAAAATGACCCCACTACGATCCGCACGGAGTCCGAAAAGGACAATGGAAGTGGAAAATCGCGATTCCGCACAGGTTTCGAAAAAAAATGCTGAACTATGTAAACAGTACGTGCGTGTAAAATTATTTACACGTATTGTTTACAGTGAATATTATTCACAGCTATTATTTACATGCACATCTACTATTTACATGAAGCCAGGTAAACAATAGCTGTGACCCCCCTTTACTTTTTTTTTGATCCCACCGTGTAGCTGATACAATGCCCTATCCCCTCCTCGCACAGCGAGCGCTGGTTGCCGTGCGGATCCGTTTTAATTGATTCACAGGTCGGTGGCCTTGCTGTTTGAAGGATTCCCTTTGAACCCCCTCGTGCACATGTTGCTATATTTTCGAAGCGGAGGTCGTCCCGGATTTCCGCTTTCGGCGTATTTTTCTGCAAATCGAACCGTGCGTGACAGTGGCGGTCGCCTCAAGAGCAGGGTGTGCTCGGTGTGTTGCACTGCTGCGAGTTGGGGCAATGACGATCGCATCAAGATCATGGGGTGCTCGGTGCTTTCAAAACAAGACACTTGTGTTCTGGATTGTGTGTGAATCGGAGGGTGGAGGTAGCACCAAAGCTCGCTTGGTGCACCTTACACTATACATAAGGGTTAGGAGCAGTGTGTGCTCGGCGTTCCCTGCACTGCTATAAAAAAGCGTCACGTGGATGTGAGTGTGTTGGGGTACAGTGTCATCAGACCGAATGATGCAAAGAAGGTATCGGTGCTGGATGCCAGAACTCGAGAGAACATGGGCCTTCTCACGGGGAACGGGGTTGCTGTGAACGCGGCCAACACTTGTTTGCGGCAGAGGTCTCGCCAGAGTTTACTCGGTACGGCCTGCACTAAGCAAACGTGTTGACGTGCGTGTGTATGTTTGTGGTTCGCCAGGCCCTTGCACCATTCATGAGTACCATTTTTGCATTTGCTGTGTCGGAGGTCATGAATGTTGGCGGCAAAGAGCGAACGGGCCCTCAAAAGACATGCATCGCAACGCGTAGCGGCCAGTCCTGGCCACCTCTCTCAGAGCAGATCGTGTCAGATGATGTTGTGATGTGAACACGGCAGGCACCAGGGGGCCCCTCCCCCCAAATTAGCTGTAGCCAGGACGCGCGGACAGCAGGTCCCGTATCAACAACGCGAATCAGAACGAGCAGCAGCAGAAGAAGAACCCGTGGGGAGGTTTGTTTGTCTTTTGAGGCGGGGTACGCCTTCGAGGGCGGCCGGTATTGTCTTATTGTTCCTTGGCCTTTGTGCAGGAATGCATACGCACGGTGCATCTTGTCTGCCCGTGTTGGGTTTGGCAGGTGGGGCGGGGGTGGGTAGGAGAGGGGTATGGTTCTGCGTGCCATGTCGCAAGGCGATGTGCCACGCGCCCATGCCTAACCCACCTTCGGAACGGCCTGCCGACCCCCCCCCGCCATCCAACCCCACACGCACCCCCACACCCGATCTCAGGATATGGTACTTATTGCACGCATGCAGCCATCTGGCACGGGTCTCACAGAGAACCCGTCAGCGATGCTGCAGAACGAACCGAATTCGGGGAAAAAAATACCAAATGTAACATGCATCCCTGCTCCCCTGAGGGGGGCTAACAACTCATTCACAAATGGTTCGGGTCGCAGCCTGTGGTACAGTACATGCTCGCCTGCAGCCCACAGAAATCACAATCACAATATATTCGCTACGTGCACTGCATAGGTGCTCTTTGGTCCATTCCATCTATTGTTGTGATGTTGTGATAATGACGCTGAATTTATTATTGCCGAATAACGAAGACCAATGCAAACAAAAATCCAAGAAATGCGACGATTGAGGTGGTGGTGGGCGGGGTGGGGGTGGGGCGGGGCTCTGTGCCTGATGACACTGGCTGCCAGTGTGCCACCAACAATTAGCGCTCACTTCTGGGCTTCAGAGGGGCGAGCTAACTTCATCTCAATACTTCCCCCCGACCCCGCCCCCGTGTTTATATGTCCTTAGGACCCCTACAGGCTTAGCAGGGGTATTGGCTGAACCGTGAAACCACCGTGGTTCGTCATCTTTCTCGACCATTCTAGTTTAGATTAGCGGCTGGGCAGCATGCTGTGTCACCGCAGCAAGGCCCACAGCAGGAGAGCAGATCGATACCGCGCCCAAAGAACAGTGGGCGCCCCCTTCCAGCAAAATAGGTGAAACGCTGACACACACAGTCTTTGATAAGCCCGTCAAGGCACCGGGATTTCCGAACAGGGGAATAGGGTGCCCTTTCTGAGAGGTTTCCAAACCAGAAAAAGCCGGTTTTCTGGTTTGGGGAAATTTATAAAAAAAAAGAGATTTCTGGAAAAAAAAGCCAGAATTTTTTCAAGGCGTTTTCTCGTGGGGGATGAGGATATGTCCTCCTGACACCCACCCTTTTCCCGTTTTTTTTGCAGCAACAGCCAGACGTTCACTACCGTGGCCTCCGGCGGCTGGGGGGCTCCGCCCCCCAGACCCCCCAGTGGCGTATGTCTCGTACTCAAGTCCTTCGAATCCCATCAGGTTGGGGGATCCAACCACTCCAGTCGCCTCAGGACGCAGCCAACTCACACAGAATCTGTTCGCCCACACGAACAGATGTTCACTACCGTGGCCTCCGGCGGCTGGGGGGCTCACGCCCCCCAGACCCCCGATGTAGCGTGTGCCCGTCTGTCTATCTCACTTACCCCGGATACAGTGCTGCGTAGGAGGTCAGCACCACATCCATGAAGCGTTCTTCGAAGCCTGGCTGACATCGGACAGGAGGTCGGACTTCCCCACCTGGGAGGTACACTCGCCGCGTTGGCGACATGCGTGACATGCGACACGATACCTGAAACGTGAGTGTGCCTGGCTAACACGGGCATTTCAACGGTCTGCCGGCGACCGTCCCCCAAACCAGTAAACCAGCAGTTTTGGAAAATCGGAGAGGTCACCCTACTACCCTGTTTCCGAACAACATCAGGGACAGTGGGTGCTAATGAAAAACCGGTTTGCAAAACCGGTTTTTGCCAAAACCGGTTTTTCAAAAAAAAAAAAAAAACTATAAAAAAATTCGGGAAAATTCCACTTTTTTCCCGACTATGCCCACCCTGCTTAGAGGGTACACAGGTCACCTGGACACCAATAATGGCCCCACTACGAACCGCGATTGACCCAAAGAGTCCAAGAACGCGAAGGAGAAGGCCAGGTGTTCGCTACCGTGGCCTCCGGCGGCTGGGGGGCTCCGCCCCCCAGACCCCCCGCTGTGCTGTGTGCCTGTCGAGTGGACATATGTACCGTTGGTGCACCATGGCAAGTGAGAAACGGCACAACACCAGGAGTGCGACATGGTCGTGAGTGAAGACGGAGTACGTGCAGACTACCCCACCCATGCACACAAGTCTGTACGACTTCCTCGTTGTCCACTGGCGATCGACATTGCCTCGCCGGCGCTGTTGGAGCACGAAGTCCGGGGATTCCCCTTCAGCCCCCCTGTCCAGCAGTGGTCTCTCAAGGGCGTGCACCTTCTGGCACTCCTGACGTTGCCCTACAGTTCCTGAGACAGATCCATGGCTGGAGGCACGGCCGGGATGGTGTTGTAGCAAAGGACACCTGCTCTCCCAGCACCTCACACATCTCCAACAGGGTGTATGTGGGGTGCTGTGTGAGGTGTCCGTCGGCTTTATGAAGCAACCAAAGTCGGGATGCGGGCAGGTACCCCGCTCACCCCATACATGGACAGGAAACGCCAAAACGGCGCCAAAAAACGAAAAACGGGAAAACCGGCAAAAACCGGCTTTTTTGCAGAATTTGGAAAGTCACCCACTATCCCTGTTGTAACAACATCTGATAAAAAAAATCACAAAAAAAAAGCAAAACAAACAACCACCCTGAATCAAAGCACGGAGACATGCCAGGTGGTGTTGCATCCGCTCGTAGCGCATGCAAATCGATCCGAAGGGCTTTCCCCGTATAACCAATTTTGCACAAACATCCCTTGCGTATGGTGTGTGGTTTTGGCGGTGTGGCATGCCATGCGTGTTAAGCCGACCCCCACTCACACCCACACACATGTGTAGGCCCCACCTGCATCACCTGCAGCGCACGGGCAGATGATGTTTCGAGCAGAGAATGAATTTCGACCCCCCCCCCCCCCCCCCATCCTATATATCGCATTCACCCTGTTGCTGCAAGTTGTCAAGGCAATATTTCCAGGGGATGCTGGCATAATTGGGCTTTTTGTGCCCCACAGGGTGGGTGTTGGCCCTCGTTTACGGTTTTCTGCCAGGGGAGGGGGGGGGTGGGGATGGGGGGGTCTACATTAAAGCGAACGGATTGTGATTTTATGCCACCTGCTTTGTGAGGCCAGGAACGAACTCTCTCTCTGGAAAGGGCTTTCTGCATCAGAACCCCTGCCTTCCCCACCCTCCCTCCCCCATTCCACGCGTCCCGAGACTGCCTGCCTCGAAGCTCCAGCCAGGCACGAGATCTTTCACCGCACACCTCTCTATTTGTCTCTGTTCCTGCAAAAAAAAGGAGGGGGGCCTTCGGGACGGCCTCCCCATCGTTGTCCCCCACCCCTTCCCCGCGGATTTCACCCACCCGTTTCGACCACTTCGATATTTGGCGCCATTTTTTTTCTTTTTTTTTTTTTTTTTTGTACACGTATCCGTCAGGTGGACCACCGGGTGGGGAGAGATCCGGTGTGAGGCACTTGGGTCCGTCCAGGTGGGCAGGGGGAACCTGGGGGCGGGGGGCCTCAAAACCCGTCTACCAGTGCCGCTTCTAATCTCGTCGGTCTTGTCCCAACCACCACCAGCCAGCCCAGAACGCCCTGACGCTGCGACCTCGTCGATTTTTCCGTTTCGCCCATCCGCCCAACTCCGCCAACCCAACCAGCCCTACCCTTTCTCCCAGTCAGGGCGGTACTCACACGAGCGGCAAAGCGCTGGGGGAGGGGGGGGGGGACATCAATAGGGGAGGGGAGGGGAGGGGAGGGGGGAGGAGGGGAGGGGAGGGGAGGGGAGGGGAGGGGAGGGGAGGGGAGGGGAGGGGAGGGGAGGGGAGGGGAGGGGAGGGGAGGGGAGGGGAGGGGAGGGGAGGGGAGGGGAGGGGAGGGGGGAGGAGGGGAGGGGAGGGGAGGGGAGGGGAGGGGAGGGGAGGGGAGGGGAGGGGAGGGGAGGAGGAAGGGAGGGGAAGAAGGGGGGGGGGTTATGTTGTTTCTAACCCAGACCTGCTGTGCAGAGCCCGGGGGAGGGGGTGGCCAGCCCCTGTCTAACCATTCACAACGGCCACCTGCACACATCTATGAAAGGGGGGGGGGAAGGTCCCGGGGGGGGGGGGTGGTGGGGGTGGGGACGCTGCTCCGCCTACTCGCCCCGCTCCACCTCCGTCTGCAGCTGGCGCATGTAGACGCGCAGGCTGACCCCCGGCTCCCTCGTCTGGTTCCCGGGCTCGGCCTGCGCGCCCCCTTGCAGGATGCGCGCCTGCAGCCACTCCGCCGCTACGTCACCTGCCACCCTGGGCGAGAGGGGGCAAAGGCCATAGCTGGGGTGGAAGCAGTGCCTCCACGCCTCGACGGTGCGGGGGATGGCTCCTCCCATCGAGACGCAGGGGGCCATGCCGCGGGCCCGCGCTACCACCCCCTCGGCCCAGACACGGGACGCCGCAAGCTCCTGCAGAGCGGGGATGTTCGCCGCGGGCGTCTCGTCGTCCCCGTAGGCGTCGATGGCCTGGAGGTCGTCCTCGGGCTCCCACACGTTCGCCGGGTCGTCGTCGAACTCCATGGGGCCCGCCGCGTCACCCTGACGCAGCTCCTCCAGGCGTCTCGAGGACGCGGCCGTCCGGCTGCGGCGCTGCCCGTCCCGTTTTTTTTCTGCCACACCCTGTCGCCACCTCCCCGACCCCCCCCCCCCCCCTAGGCATGGGCCCCCAAACATATTTTTCATAAACATATCATGGTTTCGCAGAATTCTGACAGAAAAATGCCCAGAATTTCCAGATTTTTAAATTCTGCAGAATCTGAGAAATTCTGTAGAATTCTGCAGATTCTGAGAATTCTGACAGAATTCTGCAGAATTCTGGGAGAATTCTGGGAGAATTCTGAGAATTCTGGGAGAATTCTGGGGAATTCTGAGAATTCTGCCAGTGGGGCTTGTGGCCAACTAGCAGCAGCCTGGTATGACAGGGTAGTCATACACAGGCTATGTACAGGGTCGGCCTCGTCCTGGACCAGTCGTAGGCTTATGCTACTGTTGGATCTCAGGACTGGCCACCACTGCGCGGGTCAAATTTTTGGAAAGGGGGCCTTGACCAAAGGCAAACAGTTTTTGAGTTCTTGCACCACTTCATCTCGGGACTACTCTGATTGGATTCCTCGGATTCGTCGACACACTGTTTCAGAACTGTGCACTTCTCCATCCACACCGGCATCGGGTCACCCGCTGAATGCCGTGAGGGCCGAAGCCCAGGGTCAGATTTCGGTACAAGGCGATTAACAGGTCGTTGAGAGGTTCGCAAGTTTAAATGTACCTACAAAAGCTTCATGTACCCATGATAGGGATTTAGTCATTGCTATAGGTGAAGATCAGAGCCCAGGCGGGATGTAAGACAGGGTGTCGCAGATGCAACAATATCTCCAGAGCCACTTTGTATGCCTTTGTTCGGGATGCCCCTTCACCTGTCGCGCTTAGGTTCCGTCCAAGTTCGCCGATTCCAGTGCTTCAAGAGAGCACACAGTTCCTTCCCAGTAGTCTTCATCCTCGGTTCCGAATCATCGCAGTCCCTCGAATCCATGGTGCAGAACTAAATTCTCGAAAGGTGGTCAATGTTTTGAAAGGGGCCCGTGACCAGCGGAAATTGGAATTTTTGACCCAAACCTGCAAGTGTACTGTTGTTTAACGTTGTCCAAAGCCCCTTGCGGTGTGACAGTACATTCGTTATGTGAATATCTGTCACATGGCTATGGCAACACAGACACAGGCAAGCTGGGGAGGCGTCGCGTCCGTCGAAAAAATCATTTCTGCACAACTACCGGCATCGCAGCTACGGTAGAAGTGACTGACCCTGTTCTTGTAATCTTGACGCTGGAAAATTCCATTCGGAAATACCAAACACATCCACTGAAAGTGGATGGAATGGGCGTCAAGACCGTGATTTTTGGGGGAGTGGACTGCCCTGTATCGTGAACCCGCTGAGGGTACAAAATACAGAACAGGGAGGCACAGGTGCAGCACAACACAGGCAGGCAGGCAGGAAACAATGGGTGCAGGTCAGACAAAATGTTCGGTGTCAATCGGCTTGGTTTGATTTGTAGGGATGATGCGGAACACACAACCCGCACCCAACCTCCAGATTCAGCCACTGTACCCATTTTCACCAGTTATATCCGCTCACTCAGAGCAAAACCGAAAAATACTACGAGAAACACTTGGCCTCGATGCTGTGAGTGTTGCATTGGACGTTTCAAAGACAAGTCGTTGTGTGTGCGCCAAACCCGGATGAACAAACCTCACGTGGTTTGGCTGATGAAGGTTGGTGTGAATGTGCGCACAGTCATAACAACAAGGCAAGGTAGATTGTGTTTGTCACCCAAAGCGCTGCCAACTATCTTTTTCACTGTGGGGGTCTTCGCTACCGGATGGTCGTCAGTGCATCTTGGTGTATTTGCTGTTGAAATAGTGAAAACTGACGAAGATTGACGAAGAATAACGACCAGCGAAGACCCCCTGTGACAACCTTCTTGTTGTGTGTGGTCTTGTCCCAAAAAGAGAACTCGTCCAGCCAGTGGGTCGTAACAAGCGACACTCACACCTTGCCATTTTGTAAGTTCGGCGTAGCCAACTCAGGAAACTTTTCACCGTGCGGATCCTTGCGAACACTTCACACGCCCGGCAGGTTGGTGGGGTGTTCTGTGTTCGAAGAAGTTCGACTGTCGTTGCACCGTCACACCCCACTCACCCATCCCACCCCGCCACCAGAGATCACACTCCAGAAGATGGGTTGTTCTTTTGCGGTGGTTTGATGGTGGTGTCGAAAGCAATTCGCGCAAGATACTGAACGACGCACAACACTTTTCACCCAGAAAAGGGGGGGTTTGGCCCTTCAATGAAAACCTGCCACACAGCCGCTCAGGCCTTGCGATGCTCAAGTGCCGGTTGGACCCCTATGTCCTTCAGGCCCCAAAGCAGGCAACGATATGGGATCAACCTCACAGGGGTGAACAACAGGGTGAACAAGGCACGGGTTTACACTGCAACCTCAAGGACTGGCGACACCTCTCCCACAGTCTGCGGCACTCTGCCGTGGCGACAAGGCTTCCTGTCACGGGAGATCGCTGCGTGGATCAACGTGGCACCACCCGTGTGCTCGGCAGGTTGTTTCGGCACCTGCTTTCTCCGTGTCATGCTTTTCGTGAGCGTGTCAGGGATTGTTGGCACACGCTGGGGAGGGTTTCACATGATGACATAACATACATCAGAAGCACACACCCACGTGGCGCTATCCTTGGCAGGACTTTGAAGTGCCGCCTTGATATCCTTGTTGGATAGAACCCTCATATCACACCCTCAATCAGCTGACGAAAACCTAGGAAAAAACGAGTGTAGGATAGCGGGCCCGGTTACTCACGGTATGGACCCTCGGGGCCAGGCTGCGATACCAGCACGCGAACCCAAATTGCAATACGAAAACCTGAGATTTCTGGCTGATTTGGCCATGTACCCAGGTCCTCAGCAGGAGCTAGATATTCGCGGTCCCATTTTAGGGCAACGAATGGGCTCAAAATTCATAAATTCCTTTGAAAACGGACCCAAATGTCCAAAATAGGCCCACCCCAAAAAAATTTTTTCGAAAAGGTCCCCCCACAGAATTTCTCAGAATTTTCCAGATTTCTCAGATTTTCCAGATTTTCTCAGATTTTTCAGATTTTGGCATTCTGGCCCGGATTTTTGCAGAAATATTTCGATGAGCCATTTTAGGGCTCAAAATGGGCTCAAAACATGGTTTGACAGATTTCTGCCAGAATTTCACAGATTCTGGCAGATTCTGGGGATTCCAGATTTTTCAGAATTTTCAAAATCTGAGAAAATCTGTCCAGATTCTGGACAGATTTTTCCAGATTTTTTTTTTTTTTTTTTTTTTTTTTTTTTCGCGTATCCGTCAGGTGGACCACCGGGTGGGGAGAGATCCGGTGTGAGGCACTTGGGTCCGTCCAGGTGGGCAGGGGGAACCTGGGGGCGGGGGGCCTCAAAACCCGTCTACCAGTGCCGCTTCTAATCTCGTCGGTCTTGTCCCAACCACCACCAGCCAGCCCAGAACGCCCTGACGCTGCGACCTCGTCGATTTTTCCGTTTCGCCCATCCGCCCAACTCCGCCAACCCAACCAGCCCTACCCTTTCTCCCAGTCAGGGCGGTACTCACACGAGCGGCAAAGCGCTGGGGGAGGGGGGGGGGGACATCAATAGGGGAGGGGAGGGGAGGGGGGAGGAAGGGAGGGGAGGAAGGGGGGGGGGGGGGGTTATGTTGTTTCTAACCCAGACCTGCTGTGCAGAGCCCGGGGGAGGGGGTGGCCAGCCCCTGTCTAACCATTCACAACGGCCACCTGCACACATCTATGAAAGGGGGGGGGGAAGGTCCCGGGGGGGGGGGGGGTGGTGGGGGTGGGGACGCTGCTCCGCCTACTCGCCCCGCTCCACCTCCGTCTGCAGCTTGCGCATGTAGACGCGCAGGCTGACCCCCGGCTCCCTCGTCTGGTTCCCGGGCTCGGCCTGCGCGCCCCCTTGCAGGATGCGCGCCTGCAGCCACTCCGCCGCTACGTCACCTGCCACCCTGGGCGAGAGGGGGCAAAGGCCATAGCTGGGGTGGAAGCAGTGCCTCCACGCCTCGACGGTGCGGGGGATGGCTCCTCCCATCGAGACGCAGGGGGCCATGCCGCGGGCCCGCGCTACCACCCCCTCGGCCCAGACACGGGACGCCGCAAGCTCCTGCAGAGCGGGGATGTTCGCCGCGGGCGTCTCGTCGTCCCCGTAGGCGTCGATGGCCTGGAGGTCGTCCTCGGGCTCCCACACGTTCGCCGGGTCGTCGTCGAACTCCATGGGGCCCGCCGCGTCACCCTGACGCAGCTCCTCCAGGCGTCTCGAGGACGCGGCCGTCCGGCTCCAGATTTTTCAGAATTTTGAAAAATCTGAAAAATCTGGAAAAATCTGTCCAGAATCTGGTCAGATTTTTCCAGATTTTTCAGATTTTTCAAAATTCTGAAAAATCTGGAAAAATCTGGAAAAATCTGGAAAAATCTGGAAAAATCTGGAAAAATCTGGAAAAATCTGGAAAAATCTGGAAAAATCTGGAAAAATCTGGAAAAATCTGGAAAAATCTGGAAAAATCTGGAAAAATCTGGAAAAATCTGGAAAAATCTGGGAAAATCTGGGAAAATCTGTGGGGGGGACCTTTTCGAAAATTTTTTTTGGAGTGGGCCTATTTTGGACATTTGGACCCATTGTCAAAGGAATTTTTGAATTTTGAGCCCATTTGTTGCCGTAAAATGGCTCATCAAAATTTTCCCAGGGAAATCTGGGCCAGAATGTCAGATTTTTCAGATTTTTCAGATTTTTTACAAATCTGAAAAATCTGAGAAAATCTGGACCTTTTCAAAAAAAAATTGGGGTAGTTCCAGAATTTTCATAATTCTGGAAAATGGGGGTATGGAAATTTAGTCATTCTTAGTCACTTTTAGGCGATTTACGCGCGGTTTTTCGGCTGGGGAAAAGAGAGTAAGATTTTCGAAAAAAATCGATTTTTTCGCAAAAAATCGCATTGTGTCGTAGTCGCGCGTAGTCACCCGTAGTCGCCAGGTCGAGGTTACCAGATTCCATACCCCCCCGGGGTACTGAATTACCGATTTTTCGACATGTCGAAAAAAAAAATTTTGGCCGAAAAAAAAAATTTTTTTTTCGGCCGACTAAACCGAAAATCGGGCCCTCTGGGGTGCCACACCGATATTTTTCGGATTTTTTTCGGATTTTTTTTCGATTTTTTTTGGTTGGGGTGGCCACCAGTCCAGGCTGCTGCCCCACGGTGGCCGGATTTTCGACATGTCGAAAAAAAATTTTTTTTGGCCGAAAATTTTTTTTTTCCGGCCTGCCTCCACGCTCTGACTTCTGTGACCCGCATGCCGCGTTGAGAGCAAGTCTTCCGTGTGCTGTCACCGAGACCAGGCCACTATCTGCTCTCAGGTTGGTAGCAATGGCCTTTTACCTGATGTCAAGCCCACGTGACAAAGACTCGTGCAGCTGAGGTCCTGGCTGGTCTGTCCTGTTGTCTGGGATCCTGTTCCCCCCCGCACCCCCCCTTCCCACACATGTCTGGTGCGTCGGTCGCGGGTTTGTGGCGCATCGGTCCTTTGGCCTGCCGGGCCTCCCCCCCGCACCCCCCCTCCACACGCGAACCGGTCCCCCTTTTTCAATTGCGACCCGGTTCCCGTGTTGTGTCGCGGCCCTCCCCGCCTCGCCTCCGACAGACTCTCCCCACAGTTGACGACGTGGGCAAACGGCGCCGACATCCTCTCATCACTTACCGTATTCTCATCAGGACGGTCGGTTTCCCTGACGCCACGACCACCAATGTGCTCCGATGCTTTTTGAAGGAGGTAGTTCATCCCCGACTCAGGCGTTTGCGGGAATGAGCTCGCCCACTTCTCCTGGAGGAGTACGCACCACCCGGTCGTGGCGCACCCGCACCCGCTGCACACCGCACATGACGAGTTGCGGTAGCAGCCGTACCCCACACAGGTTCGAGTGGTTTGCCATGGTCCTGCTCACGACGACCTGCAGGTCACCCGTTCCTGTCGTGCACGGGCAGGCAGTGCCAGGAGGTGGTGGCCTCGTCAATCTGGCAGGGTTTGAGTTTACCGGGGCGAGGCACTCCACTCTGGGTCTGCTGTTTGTGATGTAACAAGCAGGTCTGGCGGGGTGTTCAGGGTTCGGAGTGGCCCTCCTCGTTGGCATCCGTGCAGCAGCGCTATCGCGTCCCGGAATGCCCCGTGTCACACCGGTGGGAACAGGGGCCAGCACCGCCATCTCGAGGAGGACCCGGGCCGTTCTTTGGATTCTTCACAGTCGCAGCCTCCGGCTTGTCGTTGTCCGTCAGCGTAGCGCCCACCCAGCCTGCAGAGATCTTGCACAGTCTTCAACAGCAACTTTTGACCCGACAATTTTTGGGGCATTTTTTCACCAAAAAAAAATCACTCTGCGCGCCAAGTCGAAGACTTGTTTGGGGACTTTTGGTGTCCCCAATTTTTCAATTTTCGAAAAATAAGCTCACTTTGCTAAACTGGACCCAACTCCCCACACTCTTTTTTAAGCGAAAAACAGCAAATTTCGGCCGATTTTTTCTCATTTTTTCTCATTTTTTTTCACCGACTTTTCCATACCCCCAATCTCAGGAAATGGGGAATCCACTGGGTTTGCGACCGTCCGCCGACCCCCTTCGCCGCCCCCCTCGCCCCTCTCCCCTCGCCCCCCTCCCCACCCCCGAAACACCACCGGCCAGGGGACAAGACACAGCAACATGCCAACCCTCACGCCGGCGCAGTGGCAAGAGATGCTGGACGACGATGCTGACGAGATGGAGGCGGAAGAAGGTGATGGAGAGCTGGAGCTGGAGCTGGAGAAGACCGATGCCTTCCTCTCTCAGCAGAATCAGGAGGAAATTTTTTTTTGCAGTGATAAATTTAAGACCAAGCCAGACCTGGAGAAGTATGCTGAGAAGGAGAAGCTTTTCACGGGAAAATTTAAGGGCACCAAGCCCGAATTGGTCACGGCCATGGCTGTAGCGACCGTGAAAAAGCGTCTCGCCGCGAAAAAGCGCCTCGGGTCTGCGACAGGGACCTCAGCCAGCCCGTCAGAGGCAGCAGATGCGCCCCCCATCAAGAAGGGCCGGAAGAAGGGGGAGGCACGGAAAGAGCAGGATGAGCTCTCAGCAGCTCTGCTCGCGGCAGCATGCCCGAAGACCGAGGATGCAGGAGAGAAGGAGGTGGTTGACATGAGTCACCTGCAGCCTTTCCTCAAGGACTGCCCAGACGCGGAGCTGGTACCCCTAGGTGAGTGCCTTGGGTACAAGGGACACGGCGACCTGGTGAAGTCGTTCCCTTCCGCACAGCAGGCCATTATTTGCAGGCCTTGCAAAAGAGTGTGGAAGCCGCAGGCCCAGCCATCGGACATGTCTAAGCACTTTTCCACGAATCTGCATGAAAGGAACCTGAAGAACGTGCAGAAGGCTGCAGTTCAACAGAGTGCGATTGCGCAACAGGTCGGCCCTGAGGCTGAGCAGGCCATCGGCCTCGCGATGGCCTATGCAGGCATCCCTGCGAACCAGATGCAAACCGCACTGGAATGCCTGTCAGGCTGCCAACTCCCCACGACCCCCCCAAACTGCTCCCGGCTGCTGCACAGCACGCTGAACGCCCTGATGGACGTGGGGGCGAAGTACATCACGGAAACCTTTGGGTCCGGGCCCTACTGGGTCATGCACGACTGCGGCACCGTGCAGAACGAGTCTGTCTGCATCCTGGTGATTCAGAACGCCAGAGCAAGTGTTGCACTCCCCCCGGTGTTCTTCCCGAGCGCAAAAACAACGGCGGTGATGGTTCGTGAAGCTGTCGAGGCTGCCATCACCACGTACAACTTGTGTGACCCAGTCTGTGTGAGGTCGGACAGAGGCGGTGCCGATGGCCCTGCGGCCACTGATCTGTCGAACCGCCTGAAGATAATCTTCCTGCCCTGTGCGGCACACATCTGCATGAATGCAGGCACAGAGTGGGAGAAAGAGCTCTACAACATGTCCTGGCCCCCCATCATGATCAGTAAACTGGTCGACACTCTTCTGAAGGGGGCCCAGAACAAAAAGAGGCACACCCGCTGGATCGAAGCCCAGAAGGACCTCGCCGGCCTTACTGCGGCCGGGGTTGAAGAGCTCGAGACTGCAGTGAATGCGGCTGCTGCCTTCTGCGCTGGTCCTGAAGAAGACGCATACCAGGCGGGCCAGTTACGCCCGAGGTTCGAAAAGACGCTCCCGGCATTCTCGGCTACCATCGCTTTGGCTACATCACTCGCTGATCTCCTTGACATCGTGAAGAAGGCAAAGAAGGCTGCAGTTGAGGTCCCGGAAAACGCCCCCTCTGTGAAGAGGTGTCCCCTCCCCTCCGCCACTCGTTTCGCAGCTCGGCTCGACATATACGAGCACTTGAACGAGCGATTCCAGGTGTTGTACATCTGGGTCGCTCGGGAGCTGAAGCGGGCCGACGTCCCGGTTTCAATGAAGAAGCTGGGGCGTTTGCTGCACCAGGAGGGGAAGCAGAACCTGCAGATGCAGTTCTCTGCGACCCTGAAGGTCGCGACCGCCTTCCGGACCCTTATTGGGTCCGTTATAAACACCCAGCACGGGGGGGGCGTTTTCGTGTACCGCGGGGTGCGGGCGTGCCAGCAGGCGCTGGAGAAGCTGGCCTCCGAGCCCGACGACGCTGTCGGGAAGATCGCGCAGCCTCTTGCTGACGCGATGGTCAACCGGTATGCCATGTAGGTGTGCCCTTGATCCCTCCTCACAGGTGGAACGCTCCTGACAGTGGCTTCGTGGCCTGGAAGGCGATCCGCCACCTGTGCCCCACACAGTTCCAGATGCTCCGGGCCACGGGGACTGAATTGACGGTCCCCGAGCTGCAGCTGAGCCTGCCGTTCTGCCTGTCGGAGGAGGAGTGGCAGGCGTATCTCGTCGCCGCGGAGGCCGAATCGGAGAAGGGGGAGAAGGGGAAGAAGGGGGCCGAGCTGTTCTGGCGGGGGAAGCTGCCTGCCCCCGACATCACCGAGTCAGACCGCACGCCGTTGATGTCTCTGGCGGAGAAGGCCTTCGCGGCCATCCATCTCCCCCCCGCGACAACTGCACCGGACTCCGTGCTGAGTGTCGCGAAGTCAACGCTGCACGGACGGGATGCGATGACCCCCCATCGCAAGTCGCAGGTGCTCTTCTGCGCGACGAACCAGGACCTCGGAGGTCTGGTCGTCGCGAAGAAGAAATCCCTCCGGAGGGGGTTCCCCGGTGTACCGTGCGAGGACTACGAATCGGAGGACGAGATCGGGGATGACAGTCGCGAAGTGACTGACCTTTCCGCGGTCCGCACGATGGAGGATGCGCTGGCTGTCCTAGCTGCCCTCCCAGAGGAGGGAATCTAGCCCCCAGAAATGAACCGCGAGTTACACGTTACACGTTACACCCGCTCCGTGCGGACAGGCTCGCCTTGACAGGCAGCTTCTCTTTTTGACTCTATTTCGACACCCAACATTTTTTTTGTTTTCAGGGTGAGCCGGGGCTTCCGCAGAAAACGTGCTGCTTGTAAAAGCAGAGACACAAATAATCCGCGCAAACCCACGCTCAATCAGGGCTCCGCTTATACATAAGCGGTGCTGGCCAGTGCGTGTCCCGACTTGACAAAACAGGGTTGTGAGGGGGGGGGGTACTTCGTTTTTTAAGCACACTCGTGTGAGCGGAAAGCGCCCCACCACAGCTACAACCAAACGTGCTCTATACACTAACCCCACCCTTCATCAGGCTCAGGGTGTGATCAAGTTCAGGGTTTTGTGTGTAGAAGCGTCAACGCAACAAACAAAAGGAAATTTATCAGAGCGGTTGTAGCTGTGAAGTGATAGGGCGCTTTTCCTCACTTCTCTGCATTTCTGATTGAGGTCTACATTTCCTGGTCCCCAGTGGCCGATTTTAACTGTTTTCACTGCAGGAGGCCGACTCGTGTCAGTGTCAAAAATATTGTGGGCGCTTCGGCAACAGATACTACAAGCAGATCTACGTGTACATCAGATTTTGCCCGCCTTGGCGCACAAAGGTCTCTCTATATTTTCTTTGTTGTTCTCAGAGTCCAGAAATGGAACACAGCAGTCGCGATGACAGGCCCGGGGTCGGAATGGGGGGGGGGGGGGGGTGTCGGTGAAACTCACGTGCGGCACTTCCGCGTGTCGCCTTGAAAATTTGGACCTCTGCTGTACCTCTGTGAGGTGCCCCAAAAAGAAGAATCACTTCGGCCAATCCACAGAGGCGTGCAGGCACCGAGCCCCCAACAAAGCTCTTTTTCTGCATCCATTGTTGTGTTGCCTGCCTGCCTGTTTGTGTTGCCACTGTTGTGCCTGCACCTGTGCCTCCCTGTTCTGTATTTTGTACCCTCAGCGGGTTCACGATACAGGGCAGTCCACTCCCCAAAAATCACGGTCTTGACGCCCATTCCATCCACTTTCAGTGGATGTGTTTGGTATTTCCGAATGGAATTTTCCAGCGTCAAGATTACAAGAACAGGGTCAGTCACTTCTACCGTAGCTGCGATGCCGGTAGTTGTGCAGAAATGATTTTTTCGACGGACGCGACGCCTCCCCAGCTTGCCTGTGTCTGTGTTGCCATAGCCATGTGACAGATATTCACATAACGAATGTACTGTCACACCGCAAGGGGCTTTGGACAACGTTAAACAACAGTACACTTGCAGGTTTGGGTCAAAAATTCCAATTTCCGCTGGTCACGGGCCCCTTTCAAAACATTGACCACCTTTCGAGAATTTAGTTCTGCACCATGGATTCGAGGGACTGCGATGATTCGGAACCGAGGATGAAGACTACTGGGAAGGAACTGTGTGCTCTCTTGAAGCACTGGAATCGGCGAACTTGGACGGAACCTAAGCGCGACAGGTGAAGGGGCATCCCGAACAAAGGCATACAAAGTGGCTCTGGAGATATTGTTGCATCTGCGACACCCTGTCTTACATCCCGCCTGGGCTCTGATCTTCACCTATAGCAATGACTAAATCCCTATCATGGGTACATGAAGCTTTTGTAGGTACATTTAAACTTGCGAACCTCTCAACGACCTGTTAATCGCCTTGTACCGAAATCTGACCCTGGGCTTCGGCCCTCACGGCATTCAGCGGGTGACCCGATGCCGGTGTGGATGGAGAAGTGCACAGTTCTGAAACAGTGTGTCGACGAATCCGAGGAATCCAATCAGAGTAGTCCCGAGATGAAGTGGTGCAAGAACTCAAAAACTGTTTGCCTTTGGTCAAGGCCCCCTTTCCAAAAATTTGACCCGCGCAGTGGTGGCCAGTCCTGAGATCCAACAGTAGCATAAGCCTACGACTGGTCCAGGACGAGGCCGACCCTGTACATAGCCTGTGTATGACTACCCTGTCATACCAGGCTGCTGCTAGTTGGCCACAAGCCACTGGCAGAATTCTCAGAATTCTCCCAGAATTCTCAGAATCTGACAGAATCTGCAGAATTCTGTCAGAATTCTGTCAGAATTCTCAGAATCTGCAGAATTCTACAGAATTTCTCAGATTCTGCAGATTTTAAAAATCTGGAAATTCTGGGCATTTTTCTGTCAGAATTCTGTGAAACCATGGTCAAAATTCAAAAATTCCTTTGAAAATGGGTCCAAATGTCCAAAATAGGCCCACCCCAAAAAAAAATTTTGAAAAGGTCCCCCCCACAGATTTTCCAGAATTCTGACAGAATTTCTCAGAATTTTCCAGATTTCTCAGATTTTCCAGAATTCTGAGAAATCTGGAAAAATCTGGAAAAATCTGGAAAAATCTGTCCAGAATCTGGCCAGATTTTTTCCAGAATTCTCAGATTTTTCCAGATTTCTCAGAATTTCCAGAATTCTGAAAAATCTGGAAAAATCTGTCCAGAATCTGGACAGATTTTCTCAGATTTTGAAAATTCTGAAAAATCTGGAATCCCCAGAATCTGCCAGAGTCTGTGAAATTCTGGCAGAAATCTGTCAAACCATGACATACCGTAAACGGAAAAAGGGTGGACCGTAAAAATGTTCCAAGTTCCCAAAAAAAGGCCAAACGTTCCATCTTTTTTACGGTCCACCATTTATTGGGACTGAATATGGAAAAGACAATGCGTTTTTCGCCCGCGGGCTGGTGGGTTGCGGGGCGCGGACTGCGGCCTCCACGCCGCAGACACCCACACGTAGGCCTCCCGACCTCCCAGCTTTGGACCCTCCCTCCACCACCGCAACCAACACCAGCAAGAGAAGCAAGTCCTCCCTGCGTGTGGAAAAGGCACGATCTCACCTCGAGACTCACCCACCACCACACCTCGAGAAGTGTAGTACCATGCAAGGAGCATTCCGGTAGAAGTAAAAGTAGAACCTGCTGCACGAGCCCACAAAAGCAGCCACAGTACGGCAGGGCGCGCAGACAGAAGCTGAGACCACCGGGCTCCCTCCAGATGTAAATTCGTGAATCAGTGCCCGAAAAATTCAGGGAAATCGTACTCCTTTAGTGTAGTACACCCTGCAGTAACTGTGGGAGAACAGTTCCCGGACGATGGTGAGTGCACACTCTGTGCTGAGGCCCTGTGGTGTTAATCCTGCAGCTTCAGCCGTACGATTTCCTTGGTTCCTTCGCGACTTCGTCGCGAAGGAACTCGTAAAAAAAACCGCCAAGTCCACGATCCCAACCGTAAAATAGGTGGACCGTAAAAATGTTCCAAGTTCCGGAAAAATCCCATTTGTTCCATCTTTTTTACGGTCCACCTATAGTACGGTTCACCTTTATTACGGTCCACAATATTTCCGTTTACGGTATATATATTTTTTTTTTAAAAAAAAAATAAACATATATTTTTGCCAAAAATATGTTTCATTTTCGCATAAAAAATATTTTTATATTTTTCGAAAATATTTCCAAAATATTTTTATATTTAATGGTGCCCCTGACGACCCCATATTGCGTAGTTTGTGCGTAGTGAAAAGGGGGGGGGGGGGTCTCATTTTTTGATTTACTCAGCCATTCTCTGTCTCTATGCCGGGACCCCAAACTCAAGGAGTTCTTGCTGTTCCGGGGTCAGTGAGGGTGCAGGCGCTTCAGGTGCTGCAGGTGCTGCAGGTTCTTCAGGTGCTGCAGCGCTGGCAGCCTTCGGTGCGGGTTTCGACGCAGTCTTTGCAGGTCTCTTTGGGGGTGCCCTTTGGCGCGGTGCCTGCTTCAGCTCGTCGGGTGGAAGCATCAACGCATCATTAAGCGGTGCCTGCTTCAGCTCCTCCGGGTGGAAGCGTCAACGCATCATTAAGGAAGAAGGAAGCACAGTTGCTACGCTTTTTTGCAGCTGCAGGAAACGACACCATACCCAACAACAATCCCCAGACCGTCGAGGGAGAGTGGGCGCCTGGATCCCGTGACACAGATCTCTAGTGCCGTTGTGATCCCCTCGGATAACGTCTCCTGGACGTTGTCAGCGGAGGTTGCCTGTGTGGCGGTGACCTCCGTATACCCCGCGGGATCCAGTGCCAGTAGCGCCTTCTTCAGCTTTTCGTCGACCCCTCGGCCGACGCTCTCCTTGATGTCAAGGGCCACCTTCAGGGTGGCACCTCGCATCGCCCTGAAGGCTGTGATCGTATCATCATTCACAATCTCGAGGGTGTTCTACGCGGCTCCTGGAACTCACTTCCTTCTCAGGTGTTTCTGGGCATGGGGCAACCTTGCCCAGGTGTTTCTGGAGTCCCGCCCCACATGTCGTGCGTTCTTTCGTACGGTGTATAGTGAGTTCTGGCAATAATTTTTTGCTCGGTCAGCGCAGTGCCTCCAGTCCTGTCTCAGTAGCCACACAGAAAGGGGGACCAAAAAAAACTGGGGGGGGACCAAAAAGCGAGACCCCCCCCCCCCAGATTGCGTAGTTTGTGCGTAGTGAAAAAGGGGTAAATCAGGGGCACCATATTTTGGAAATATTTTGAAAATATTTCGAAAATATTTTTATATTTCGGAAATATTTTGAAAATATTCCAAACATAAAAAAATATGTTGAAAATATTCCAAACATAAAAAAATATTTTCAAAAATATAAAAATATGTTGGAAAAAACCTTCCTAATCCGGCGATTTATAGGGGGACCCTTTTCGAATTTTTTTTTGGGGAAGGGGTAAATTGAACGTTTTTGGCCATTTGAAGCCAGTGCGAGCATTCCCGGGCCTCGGAAATCAGATTTTTGCCCCTGAAATGCGGTACCGGTCCGGACGAAAATCCGAAAAATTCGCGCCAAAAAATGACCCCCAAAGCTGCGGTCTGGGTCCAAAGGATTTGTGCCAAGGGCCGTTATGGACACCCCGTAAACCCTTCTGGGACCAAAAAGTGCACGAAAGGGGTTAAAACGGCCTAATTCGTTGATTTGTTGCATTTCCCAGCCAAAAATCGATTTTTTGGCTTGGCGAGTAGTTGGCGAAAATCGCGAAAAATCCCAAAAATATCGATTTTTCACAGAGGCCCAAAAACGTGTTCCTGGGTGGAAAATGGGACCAAAAACCGGGTTCTGGCCATTTCTGGGTGGTTTTTCGGGGTTTCCAGACAATGTTCGCCATTTTTCTGCCCGAAACCCCAGCCTGCTTGCATACACGTTAAGTCGAATAAATTAGACATAAGCAGAAGAGCAACATCATCATGTTCGTGAGAATGTCACCCCCCAAGCGGAGGCCGAGGGTGACATTCTCTCGGGGTACCCTAGGTAAGTCTAATAAACTAGACATAACCAGAAGACCAACATCATCATGTTCGTGCTAGCACTTTGTGCGCCAAAAAACAGGTTACGCTCTTCATTTGGCTGCGTTCAACGAAAAAAAGACACTTCTTTCTGGAGTTTAGCTAGCACGATTCAGTTGGTCAAATCATTTGTCTGGTTTCTTCTGCCCCCCACCCCCGTGCAAGGTCATGTGCCCCATCCCATCGCTTGTTGTCTTGATTGCAGGGCTCCGCACTTTTTTGCTGTGCATGCTTGCGCTTCTCGCCTCCACACACCACCCTGGGGGGAGGGACAGAGGGCGGAGGGGGCTACACACTTACACAACCGATTCGGTCAAACAATGCCACGTCATCCCCATTGGGGTCCTGGACCGCGGCGTCTCTCCCAGCGAATTGGTGTCGTCATCAGGCAGGCTAAGTAGTTGTCTACACAGGACATTGTTTTTAAGGGGGTCTGAGTTCTGCGGAACTGGCTTCAAGGGACGCCCCCTCGTAATGACTGGGTGGATGGAGCCAAGTAATACCAGGTGGTCGGACACCGGAACTCTCGGCATTTATTAGTCGCGGGAACTGTGTCCGTGTGGTCGGGTGTGACCCCTTCCGATTCCACTGATTCCACTCTTGAACATGTAGTGTTGAAAGATACTTGGTGTTCTGATGTTTTACAGGGTACTTGACAAAGGAAAGAGGGTGGTCAGTCTTGTGATCCACCCTGAATCCTTCCTGTGAGCAGCAGATCCACAACACCTCGACTTCTTTCAGCGGCTGTATTGATATTGCCTGACACAGCAAACATGATTCAATTGGAGGAACAAGCCTCGTACACCAGCGGCCCAAAAGGTGGATTTCATGTATGGTTTTAGGATTTCCCTTACTACTGATGGTGTAGAGACTACAAAGCCTGACCTGATGACGCCGCCATGAACCTGGGAGACACGCCGCGTGAGAAGGGACCTCGGTGCGGGGTGGCGTGAAGATCCTGCCTGAGTGCCCTCGTCGGGACCCGCGGTAAACCGTGGCGTTCCCCCCGAGGCAAGTCCAGGACGAAGGTTGCAGATAACCGCTGCACCTCTTCGTCCGAAAGGAGCTCACAGGATAGGGGAACTGCCCACACCCCACTCACGACAGTGTATCCGAAAGGTGCACTGCGCGTGTGGTGGCGGTGTCGGGTCCAGACCCACCTCGTTCCCCCATGCCCGTCAGTTGTTGCCCCTGCAGGGGTGGCTGCTGTCTGGCATGGGGGGCGCCCTCCCTGCCTTGCAAGGGAAAATGTAGAACGGCATGCTGCCCGTTTCTTCATTTTTTCACCTTGCCTGGCAGGGGGGGGCCCACCCTCACGGGGGGAAAAAGAGGAACGGCATGCTGCCCGTTCACTCTTTTTTCCTCCCGTCGTGGGTGGGCCCACTTCCGGCCATAAAATTGGCCGGAAATTTTTTTCAGCAAAAAATCCATTTTTTGCTGAAAATAGAAAAAATATTTTAAAATATTTTTTGGCAAAAATATTTTTGAAAATATTTTTTGAAAGTTGCAAACATAAAAAAATATTCTGGAATATTCTGGCCCAAAACATATGTTTGGGGCACTATGCCTAGGGGGGGTCAAATGCCACCCTTTTACGTGGACAAACACGATTTTTCAAAAAACCGGCGCAGAGGCCCCAAAGCCCCCGTAAACCCTCCAAATCCCCCCAGATCGGTCCGGAAACCCATCGAACCCCACTTTTCCACCATTCCGGGCACCTCAGGTGCCCGAATTGGGGTACCTAAATTTTGTGCCACCGTTTGGTACCGGACAGTGCCACTGTGTGGGAGGTTGGAAAAGAAAATGCCCCAATACACCACATCTGAGGGTTGCAATGCATGTTGCTTGCCAACCACGTCATCCGGTGGGTGTCAGGCGCTATGTAGGTGGCATTAGCCAGGTCTTCGATGAGTTCTGGCTTGTATATGTACCTCCCTGCCACCATGCACCGGGAGGCTGCCTGTAGGTACGGAACAAGTCCAGATGGTCGTGTGATTCCTGTGCAGCAGTGCTCCACAACCGGGATGTGTTGACAACGACTGTTGCAACACGAGCTGTACATTCCGGGAACACACGAAGTGCGCTGTCGTGGTACCCATTGTGCCAGAATTGGTACTTGCTGCGGTCTACTTTGCCTGGCCCAAGAGCACTGGTACTGAACAGTGCAATATGCGTGGCGAGGTGAATGCAACGGAAGCGCGCAAAGTCAATACAGCTCTCGGATGGCGGGTGGTGGTGTCACTAGTGTGTGACGTTCACTCGAGGATACAACGCATCACAATGAATCAGCAACCGTGGACCGAGTACAATACGCTCTCTGTGGCTGGTGTGGGGGACAAAGGCAGTGCCTGTGCCGCAGGCAGGGAGGTACATATACAAGCCAGAACACATCGAAGACCTGGCTGATGCCACCTACATAGCGCCTGACACCCACCGGATGACGTGGTTGGCAAGCAACATGCATTGCAACCCTCAGATGTGGTGTGTTGGGGCATTTTCTTTTCCAACCTCCCACACAGTGGCACTGTACGGTACCAAACGGTGGCACAAAATTTAGGTACCCCAATTCGGGCACCTGAGGTGCCCGGAATGGTGGAAAAGTGGGGTTCGATGGGTTTCCGGACCGATCTGGGGGGGTTTGGAGGGTTTACGGGGGCTTTGGGGCCTCTGCGCCGGTTTTTTGAAAAATCGTGTTTGTCACCCCCATTTGACCCCCCCTACCCCCCCCCCCCTCCGGCCATTGCCAGACAAACTCGCAGCGCAGCTGGCAGCTCTGAAGCTGCGCGAAGTGGCTGGCGCTGCCCGACAGCAAGGGTTCAGAACACCCGGAGTGGGGAGGGGGACACCTGACACAGGTCACCTCCAGCCGAAGCCACCGGGGGGTGGTGGTGTGTGGGTGGTGTCGTGAAACGAATGCGATAAAAAAAACTGCGCGATACTATTTTTTCTTCCCGTCAGGGGGGTCTTCGCTACGGGGGTGGTCGTCAGTGCATTTTTGGTGCATTTCCTGTTGAATTGGCTGAAAACTGACGAAGACTGACGAAGAATAACGGCCAGCGAAGACCCCCTCAGGCTCGGATACTCAACGTGTTGTGAACCCTCTAAGTGACACACGGCGGGCTGCCAGCCTGGGAAGAGGGGGTGGGGGTGTGGTGTGTGGAGTGTCTGCATAGTGGAAGGCATCATCAGAGCTCGCTCGGTGCAACCCTACGCTAAAACATCAGAAAAAAAAAGGTTGGCACCCTGCGTTCAGGGTTTTCGCTAGCACCGGGGGGGTCAGGCGGTAAAAATATCGGTGCGGTGCTCTTCGAACCGAAAATCAGAGGGGGGAAAAAAAACTTTCCGCGGTGGTGCTTTGCACCGAAAAATCCCCACCCCATCGGGAGCGCACCACGCGAACACACGTTCCGCTCTTTGCTGTAGTGTAGGTGTACTGATGGTTCACCGCAGCGCGGTGTACCATCGGTGTACCTACACGAGTGTACGGGCACTGGGTGCCACTGACCCCCGATTCGAATGGTTTCGGGGTCGTTTTGTCCAACGACGCCCCTTTCTCGACATGTTGCCGTCGCATCCACGCAAGGTGGTGGCGATCTCGTAGACAGGCACACGGCACAGGGGGGTCTGGGGGGCGGAGCCCCCCAGCCGCCGGAGGCCATGGTAGTGAACATCTGTTCATTGCAGTCTCGGGCAGTCGGGATTCCCTCGGGTTTGTGATGCTCGTAAGTAGGCTTCGCTGTTTCGCAGCCCGACCAGCAGGAGGAGATCACCGGTCCCTGGGTGACACCAAAAAAAATCGGGGGGAAGAAAAAAAAAACAAAAACGGTGCTAAGCACCGCTCCCAAGGGCGGTGCTTTGCACATTCCGAAAAACCGAAAAACCCCCAGAAAAAAAACAATTGGTGCAAAGCACCGGTTTTCGGTGCTAGCGAAACCCCTGCCTGCGTGCTGTTTATGTGTGTAGAAGGGGAGAGGAGGGGTGAGTGTTATGGATATAGCTGCCATCACCACCCCGTCCCCCTCCCCCACACTGCCGCCACCGCCACCACCCCTCCACCACCCCCCACGTTATGGTTTGTTTCCGAATCTAGAGTATTATTCAACGCACAGCCTTGATCCCATAGAAGGGCACGGGAGGAGGCCCGGCGGAGGGGGTGGGGGTGGGGGTATGGTTCCAAGGTTCATGACAGTCCCAGATTTGGTCGGAGGGGGGAGAAGGGTGGGGTTGTGCGGGGGGGGGAGGCGCGATGGTGGACCGGCACCCTCTTGGGAGGGGGGGGGGGCACGGGAACACAGAGGAGGAGATGTTGAAGGAGGAGGTCTTAGGGATACCCCCTTTCCCCCCCCCCCTCTCCCTCTCCTCTCCTCCCCCCCCCCCCCCCTTTTCCTCCTCTCCTATGACATGCACATGCTGGCGCCTTTTTCATCTCCCTACCGACCGAAAAGTGGTATTCTTTTGTTAATTTGGTCAACACACAGTGGTGGGGTAGGGTCCGTGCAGGGTTACAGTAACCCGGCAAAATTGTAATAACATAGTGATCAGCACACACCCACACCACCCTACCAGGCATTGATCAGCTCACTCACTCTGCAACATTACCCTCTTCTCTGTCTGCCGTGAGTTTGCCTGCATGCAAAGCTAGCGGAGGAATAAAGAAAGCGAACCGGACACGCAACACAAACCACACCCACCCCCCCCTGTCTCCGCCCCCTCTCCGCCAGAGCCCCGGATCTGTGTGAGACTTCTCTCTCTCTCTCTCTCTCTCTCTCTCTCTCTCTCTCTCTCTCTCTCTCTCTCTCTCTCTCTCTCTCTCTCTCTCTCTCTCTCTCTCTCTCTCTCTCTCTCTCTCTCTCTCTCTCTCTCCCCTGCCCTTTCCTTCAACGCCTATACACAACAACACCACATCAACCCTCGTCTTCTCTCTCTCTCCCCCCTACTCCCTGCCCCTCTCCACGCTCCCCGCTTCTGCTATTGCGTAGGGACGGCTCAAATATGACGGAGATGCAGACCGCCCCTTCCAGGCTGGGAGGCCCCCTGCCTGTGAGGGGGATGCAGGCGTCGCCGGGGCAGCCGCTTCAGAAGCTCACCTTCCCGCAGCAGCTGTGTGCGAAGCTGTTCGCGGGTTCGGTTGCCGGGGTGGTTGGGGTGTCGGCGTGCTACCCCATCGATTTTGCCAAGACGAAGCTCCAGAAGCCGATGCCGAATGAGCCGAGATACGCCGGCATCCTCGACGTCCTCCGCACGACACGCTCCATCGGGGGAACCGGCGCGTGGTACCACGGCCTCCGCCCCAACCTCACGGGAATTATTCCAGAGAAGGGGTTGAAGTTGGCTGTCTTCGACATCGCGCGTGACTCCCTGAGGGAGGCTGACGGGTCTGTCACCCGCAAATCGGAGGCGGCAGCAGCTGTCACTGCTGCGGTTGCGCAGGTCGTGGTGACGACCCCAATGGAGATTGTCAAAATCCGCTGCCAGCTCTCCGGGGACAGCATGCTGAACGTGGTGCGCGAGCTCGGGTTCCGGGGGTGCTACAAGGGGTATTTCTCCACCCTCTCGCGGGACGTCACTTTCAACCTGCTGTTCTTCCCGACGCAGTCCTTCCTGAAGGAGCGTTGGATCACCCCCGACGTGTCGGAAGGGGGCAAGGTCGCCTACTCCTTCGCCGCCGGCATTTCGGGCGGTGTCATCGGTGCAATCGCCTCCACCCCGCTCGACGTCGTGAAGACACGCCTCCAATCGGGTGACACGGGGAGCATCCCCTCCGTCGCGCGTGGGATCGTGCAGAACGAAGGTTTCTCCGCCCTCTTCCTCGGCGTCGGCCCGCGGTGCGCCGCGATCGCCCCGCTCTTCGGCATTGCAATCTGCATTTTCGACCTCCAGAAGCGCGCCCTTGCCTCATTCGGCTACGACGTGCCGATGTGAATTTAGCTCCCTCTTCGTTTGCAAGATGGAGCGATAGCGTGGAGTGTCGGGGTGTATGTCATGCGGTGCAGCAATCTGCCTCCTCCCCCCTGCCAGTGAGAGGGGCACCGGCAGTCAAGAGCGCGGGGGAATGCGGGGGTGGGGTGCGGGGGGGAGGTGTTAGTCGGGTTGGTTCTCGGGTTGGAGGAGAGAGGGAGAGAAGGAGGGGGGCATATAGGAAGGTGGGTTGGGCTCGGTGCGGTCTGCACTGCTGCAAAACCATGAAAATTGGGGTGGGGGGGGGGGGGGGATGGGGTGGGATGGGTGGTGAGGGTGGGGGGGGGGGGTTTTGCTTCTGTTGTGTCAACACCTGTGTGTGTGTGTGGCTCAAGTTTTGGTGCCCGGGCAGAGAAGGAGGGGAGGGGGGCAGAAACTCCCGCCCTTCACACCGACATGCCCTCCCTCTCTTCCCCCCCCCCCCTCCCCCCCCACTCCCAAAAAGGACTAGCATTGCAAGAAGGTGCTGGGAGATTTACTTTTCCATTCACTCTCGACGATCAAATCCCCCCCCATCCCCACCGCCTCTCAGCACCCCACACCACACCCTGCACTGACTGAAATGAACATACGAACGTGATGTTGTGTTGTGGGGTTTTTTTAGATCTCTTGTGTGGAGAGGGGGGATGGGGTACAGTCTTTCGTTTGTCTGGTTTGAGCCCTTGAGTGTTACGGGTTGTTAGACGGGGTGGGTGGGGGCAGTGACCGCATCAAGAGCAAAGGAGTTGGCGGTGCTCGGTGCAAATAGGTTGAGTTGTTTTTTCTCTTCTTCTTATGTCTGTTGTGTCTATTGTTCTGGATTCTTGTTGCAGCTTCCACACCCCACTGGTCCCTGCTGGATGCCTGGGTGGACAGCAACTCATGGGTGGAGAGCACAAACGGGGCGTGATGATTTTCCGCCCGGCATCTCTGATGACGATAAAAGAAGATAGTGGTTTCGAAGGCTTCGCCTGGTATTCGTAAGGCCGTGCTGATTGAAGTGTCGCACCACATACACCGGCACGGCAAATTATACCCCTTTTTTTCCTTGGAAATAACAGCCGGGAAAGTCCTCCCTCCTGTTCAGCCGAGTGAATCTCAAAAGAGACAAAAGGAAGTTGGCATGTTCTTTGAACACAGAACCATCACCGCCACCACCCTACCCCCCTCCTCTCCCGTGAACAGTTTTCCCGCGCCGGCAATGCCGAACTGTCAACATCAAAATGACCCCCTCATGGCATTGTCTTAGCGGGAGGTGATGTGTTTCAGCCCCAGCAGGTTTTGTGCGGTCCCCTGTTGCAGCGGACCGCAACAGCACCCGGTGCACATACGCACTGCTCCTTGCCCGCCCCTTTGCTTTTTAACTGTGCGCCCCAAATTTCGCACCCACCCACCCACCCACCCCCCCCGTGACTGCCTGGTCTGCGCACCGCCTGCATCTTATTCTGCATCGCAACTGTGATGGATCGAAGCTGCAGGCCGGAGGCGAATCAGTGGATTGGCCCTCTTGCTGAGGCACACCTTTCAAGGAAGAAGGGGAAAAAAAATATCCCGTGTGCCTTTAGGGGGAAACCAAGACCAACTAACCAACAAAGGAACAGGCTCGATCGAAGCTGCAGGCCGGAGGCGATGCAAAGGCAATGCCACCGTGCGGCCAGGGAGAACAGGAAACAGCGCCCCCCTCTCACCGGGGGGGCTCTCTAAAATTCTAATACGGTCAAAAAAAAGCGTTCAACTCGTTCAACCCTCTTCCGCATCACTCCTTGCTAGGGATAACTGCTGCAGCCCAACCACCCTTGGGTATATTGTATTTGACGTGCGCCTTTCACTCCTTCACTCTTTCACTCTCAAGTGCAGAAGATATGTGGGTGCTCTCACAGTATAGGGCGACACACACCTGCACAGGGTGGGGTGCAATACTGGCAGAGGGTGAACGGGCACGCCTTCCTCCTCCCTCTGATTTGGAAGAAATTCAACCCAGCTTTTCGCGCTGCAAAAACCAAAGAGGCGGCATGTGGTATCACATACATTTGTGCTGTGTGAAATCCCCATCTCCGGTGGCAAAAAAAAAGACGATCAGAGAGAAAAGTCTATCTCCCCCAACTAAAGACAGAATGCCCCCCCCCCCCCAACAAACAAGATACACCGCCTCTCGCCTGCCTTCTGCCTTCTTTCAGAGCGGGGAGGAGTCGGGTGAAGGGGATGTGCATGCGCTGTCGTTTCCAACTCATTCCTTCGTCGTCTGATTCGAATTCTGTTACGTTCAGGGCTGAGGCCAGGTGGTGGGGGTTGGTGGGGGGAGGGTGCATATATCTTACGAAGTGCTTTTGACACTCTCGGTTCTGCGCTGGTGCGCCGAACCTGTTTAGGTGTAGAGCGACGGAGAGAGGTGTTGCGGGTGACATCTTTTATTTTTTTTGAAAAAAAATCTACTGTTCAAAAGACCCAAAAACAGGCTGGGGGTGAAAGGAACCCAGTTGTTTTCGTCGTTTACGCAGCGCTATTTAGCAACCTTTGCTGTGTGTATCACGCCAGGCTCCTTCTGTCGTCAATGAGGGCCTTCGCTGCTCTGCGTCCGACACATGTCAATCAAGTAGCAACCTTTGGTAGCGCAGGGTTCACTTATCTGCACGAAGAGCGGAAGACTGAATATCAAACCCTGTGCCCGTCAGACTGCGGTCGAGCAACGGGTGGGGAAGAGGCCCTTCTGAAGGAGGCAGGGGGGGATAGCTGCCGAATGTGACAGATTGAGCATCGCCCCGTGATCTTGTCGATGGTAAAAAAAAACGGAGAAAGAAACAAAACGGAAGAATGAGGAAATTGGAACAGAGAAAAATACAGGGGAAATTGATTGTGTGCGCGCCACTTTCCTGGGACCTACCCCCCCCCCCCCCCCCATCTTTTGCGCCAGGGAGTTGGGTCGTCGCCACCACCGCCAAGCACAGCAACAGGAGCAAAAGAGAAATATCACAAAACGAACTAAAAACAAATCGAAGAACCCTGAAGCAGCGTGCCCCTCTATCCGGGGGCTGCTCCGAGCATGGCCAAAAAAATGTTGAAAAAGTGTTCAAGTTGAAAAAGACACACACTGTGCACGCCACTGCCTAGTCGCCTCGCACGTCAGGTGGTTGGCTGCCCCTGCATGCTCGTTCCCCTCCAATGCCCAGAAAATACCCCTCATCCCCGCCAGGGCCGATGTTCCCGGTGACCCACACCCCCATCCAAAAAAAACACAACAGAACCAACTTATCTGAAGAGCTGGAAAAAATACACAAAAAACCCATTCTTTTATCCCTTCAGTGCACCTGGGCTCTGACAGCTTTGCGCGTTAGACAGCAGGGTCCCCTGAAGTTCCCTCCTGAACCCCTTCCGACCCCCAACCTGCCCTGCTCCCCCCCGATGATGAAGGGTGAGGGTGGGGTTTGAAAAGCCCATCCAAGGTGGTGTGGCAGGTGACAGCTGAGGGGGGCATGATCTGATGTGGTGGGCTCACAACACGAATACGTGGTCAAGGCAGAAACAACACTCAAAGGAGGTTCAAAAAAAGGCAATCGTCGAGAAAGGTGCGTAAGAAAGACTCCGTCAATCGGCCTGTTCGGAGGGTGCCACCTCCGGTGAATCTTTTGTATTTTCTCGAGGGTTGGTTCCCAGAAGAAAGCCATCGCCTTTATCTTCAAAATAAACCCCGCATACACACACATATCATGCGTGCCCCCCCGTGCCCCCTCCCACTTGTTGGCACACCCCATCACAAGGACCCCCCCCAGCGGATTTCGACTCTCGGCGAGATGAACTCTCCCCCCACCCCCCCTCCACCCCCCATCCCTATATCCACCATCCGCTGTCTTCTTTGTCTCCATAGAAATGTCAACCTTTTTCTGTATGCCTTGTGCAACCCATCCCCGTCCCCCCCCTCTGCCGAGCCACGCGTGCCTTCTGTCAGCTGTTGTCGATGAGGGCGTGTGTGCAATCCCCTGACCCCCACCCCCACCGCCCCCCCCCCCCCCTGTCCCCAACACGGTGGGATCTTGTAAATTTTACATGTAAAAATACTGATTTTTACATGTATTATACATGTATAATACTTGCATGTCAACTATTATACATGTATAATACATGTATATGCCTGAAATATACATGTTGGGGTAATCAGGCTGGGGGAAAAAACAACAAATCACAACGAATCACACCCGATCACAACAAATCACAACGCCAAATGTTGTGATTTGTTGTGATTTGTTGCGATTTGTTGCGATTTGTTGTGGCCAGTTGTGATTTGTTGCGACCAGTTGTGACGACTTGTGACCCTTTTGTGATGAGTTGTGATGAGTTGTGATGAGGTGTGATCTGTTGTGATCTGTTGTGATCTGTTGTGATCGCGATCCAAAATTTCAAAAATTTAAAATTTTGGATCGCGATCACAACAGATCACAACAGATCACACCTCATCACAACTCATCACAAAAGGGTCACAAGTCGTCACAACTGGTCACAACAAATCACACCACGTCACACCTAGTCACAACAAATCACAACTGGCCGCAACAAATCGCAAAAAATCACAACAAATCACAACAAATCACAACAAATCGTCAGCTGATTGAGGGTGTGATATGAGGGTTCTATCCAACAAGGATATCAAGGCGGCACTTTCAAAGTCCTGCCAAGGACAGCGCCACGTGGGTGTGTGCTTCTGATATATGTTATGTCATCATGTGAACCCTCCCCAGCGTGTGCCAACATCCCTGACACGCTCACGAAAAGCATGACACGGAGAAAACAGGTGCCGAAACAACCTGCCGAGCACACGGGTGGTGCCACGTTGATCCACGCAGCGATCTCCCATGACAGGAATCCTTGTCGCCACGGCAGAGTCGCCGCAGACTGTGGGAGAGGTGTCGCCAGTCACCTTGAGGTTGCAGTGTGTCATCAGGCTAAGACCCGTGCCCTCTTCACCTCCCCTGTTAGGTTGCTCCCATCACAACAAATCACAACATTTGCCTTGTGATTTGTTGTGATCTGTTGTGATCGGGTGTTGTCCTGGGCAAGACGTTAAACTACCTGGGAGGGCTTCCCCAGACCATGACGGGTGCTTGCACCAGGAGTTTGAAACAGCCACTCATGCCTTGCGATGCTCAAGTGCCTGCTGGACCCCTATGTCCTTCAGGCCCCAAAGCAGGCAACGATATGGGAGCAACCTAACAGGGGAGGTGAAGAGGGCACGGGTCTTAGCCTGATGACACACTGCAACCTCAAGGTGACTGGCGACACCTCTCCCACAGTCTGCGGCGACTCTGCCGTGGCGACAAGGCTTCCTGTCATGGGAGATCGCTGCGTGGATCAACGTGGCACCACCCGTGTGCTCGGCAGGTTGTTTCGGCACCTGTTTTCTCCGTGTCATGCTTTTCGTGAGCGTGTCAGGGATGTTGGCACACGCTGGGGAGGGTTCACATGATGACATAACATATATCAGAAGCACACACCCACGTGGCGCTGTCCTTGGCAGGACTTTGAAAGTGCCGCCTTGATATCCTTGTTGGATAGAACCCTCATATCACACCCTCAATCAGCTGACGATCGGGTGTGATTTGTTGTGATTTGTTGTTTTTTTCCCCAGCCTGATTACCCCACATGTAAAATACATGTATATCAAGTAAAAATACATGTATAATAGTTGCATGTCAACTATTATACATGTATTTTTACTTGATATACATGTATTTTACATGTATATTTCATGCATTTACATGTATTTTACATGTATAATACTTGTCATGCAAGTATTATACATGTAAAATACTTGCATGACAAGTAAAATACTTGCATGCAAGTAAAATACATGTATTTTACTTGCATGCAAGTATTTTACTTGTCATGCAAGTATTATACATGTATTTTACTTGTCGTGCAAGTATTTTACATGTGGGTGGATGCGGAAACCCCCCCCCCCCTAAATACCATAACGATTTTTGGGAAATTTTCAAGCTGTCTCCCGGTCAGCCATGACCCACCCGGTGGGAAACTGATTTTTTGGTGTCGGGAATCACCCTGGCACCCACTCTGGGGCACCAGAAACGCCTCAGAATGGCCCAGATTGGCCAAAATAGGGTCTCCCAGGCCCCAGGGCCCGAATAGGGGCGAAATGGGTGAAAAAGTCGATTTCCCCCGTTTCTTCCAGCTACTGGTCGAGATATCGGCCCAGCACCAGCTGTTATGGGCCCACAGTATCTCTGTGGGGTCACCTGAGGGGTTCAGCGGGGCTGTGGGCGGTCTGTCTGTGGGAGAAAATGCAAAAAACTGCAGCCCCCATTTACGAGGGACCAGTGCACAAATAGGGGGGAAATGGGTAGTAACCGGTAGTTTTTCTGACTTCTCCCAGACTGGTAGCGACATCGGCCCAGCACCACCCTGGGGTGGGCCCACAGCAGTCCTGTAGGGCCACTCATGGGTTGAGGGGGGCTCTAGGCAACCTGGCTGTGTGCCGACACCTATAAAAACGACACTTTTCAGGTGCCAGGCCCCCAATTGGCCCACAGGCGAATGCAAGCCCCTTTTACTGCTGCACTGTCAGGTTGCAGGGTCATCGCAAACCCCTCAGGTGACCCCACAGGGATACTGTGGGCCCATCAAAGCTGGTGCTGGGCCGATATCTCGACCAGGAGCTGGAAGAAGCTGAAATGTTCGACTTTTTCACCCATTTCGCCCTATTAGTGCCTCTCACACGAACAAATGTCGTTTTTTGCGTTTTCTCCCACAGACAGACCGCCCAGAGCCCCGCTAAACCTCTCAGGTGACCCCACAGGGCTACTGTGGGCCCATAACAGCTGGTGCTGGGCCGATATCCCCACCAGGAGCTGGAAGAAACAGGGAAAATCGACTTTTTCACCCATTTCCCCCCTATTTGGGCCCTGGGGCCTGGGAGACCCTATTTTGGCCAATCTGGGCCATTCTGAGGCGTTTCTGGTGCCCCAGAGTGGGCACCAGGGTGGTTCCCGGCACCTAAAAATCAGTTTCCCACCGGGTGGGTCATGGCTGACCGGGAGACAGCTTGAAAATTTCCCAAAAATCGTTATGGTATTTAGGGGGGGGGGGTTTCGCACCGACCCATGTATAATACTTGCATGACAAGTATTATACATGTAAAATACATGTAAATGCATGAAATATCCATGTAAAATACATGTATATCAAGTAAAAATACAAGTATAATCCACCTGATTTGGCCAAAAACGGGTTCCGCCGAACGCCGCCACACCAACGCCCAACTCCGCCCAACTCCGCCAAACTCGGGCCAAAATTAGCTCCAAAAGTGGCGGATACTACCTTTTCCGCCCTTGGGGGGCGGGGGGGGGGGGCAGGGCTGTAAATAAGGTTTGGGGGTCAGGAGTCGGGAGTCGGGAGTCGGTTATTTACAGTCACCTAAGGTACCTGGGGTGGGGGGCTGGGGGGGACGGGCGGTCTCAAACCCTACTCAATCCTGCACGCATCCTGTAGTACGGCCACCTCTGCCGTGGAGAGTCCCATGGACCCTCCAGCAGTCGCCCACCATTCGGTCAGGGCGGACTGACTCGGCGCTTGCGGGGTCTTCCCGCGTGCGAGGTGGTCCGCGAAGAAGCACGCGACGCACAGCGCCATGTTGGCTGTCCCAGCCAACCCCCCACTTCGCCCGCAGCGCCCCACACGCTGCGAGCACCTCACTCACGGCAGCAGTATTTGGCTGCATAGCTCTCAGTATTTCCCGTGCATGCAGCGCATGCATCCACAAATTTTGTGGATGCATCCACACACAGCCTGGAGCTCCGAAGCCCTGCATGCAGGCCTGCCTGCAGTGGATGAATGCCTGTATGCCAAATCGAAAATCCATTTTTTGACATTTTCGGGCATCCCTGGATGCCGTGGATGCATGCATGGATGCATCCACACCATCCACGGCCCCACTGAGAGCTATGTTGGCTGTGAGTCAAACACTACTGCCTCTACCTGAGGCATGTTTTGTGTCGCAACAGTTGCGTCACATGTGTGACGCATCTGTGTGGAGTGTGTGTGGTTGTGCACGTGTGCGCTGCGGTATGCTCAACCACCTGATGGGGGCGGAACACAACTCTTCTTGGGAGCTGCCAGGATCTGGCAAAAGGGGCGGGAAAGGGGCGCCGTATTCACAGCAGTGGTTTGGCAATGAACTCACCCCAGTTCAGAGACCGGTAATGAAGAAGATGACTGGGAGGCACACACCATGTCCCACCCAGCGGGACCCCCACACCCCCACCCACCCATCGGGACCCCCCCTCCTCGGGTGTTCCAAAAACCCTTTCTTTTGAATATTTGGAGTCTGTGCGGATCGCAGTGGGGTCATTTTGGCCATGGGGTGCCTAATACCGCACATTCCCTAAGGGAAGCAAGGCAACCCTCCCAATCCCAAAAAATCCGGCGCGAGTCGGGAGTCGGGAGTCGGCCTTATTTACACCCCTGGGGGGGGGGGGGGGTATGGTACTGGGGGTTTCTCAAAATTTCGGCTACCTACCACCCCCCGTGTATATGTCACCCCCCCCAGGTGCAAAAATCGGGAGGGGGGTGACATGAACACACCTTTTAGGGGGTGACATATACACGGGGGGTGGTAGGTTAGTGTATGTCACCCCCCGCCAGGGCCGCTTGGGGGTGACATAAACACACCCCTTTTGGGGGGTGACATATACACGGGGGGTGGTAGGTATTTGGGGTCCAAGTGAGTTTAGCAGGGTTTTCACGTGTCACGAATGTGACACGCATGTCGGGAATAGTCGCGGGTTGTGGAACTTGTCGCTGTGGAAGAGGGAGTATGGTTTTGAGGCCCCCCGCCCCCCAGGTTCCCTGCCCACCTGGATGACTCAAGCGCCTCACACCGGGCAGGGGGTCTGAGTTCTGCGGAACTGGCTTCAAGGGACGCCCCCTCGTAATGACTGGGTGGATGGAGCCAAGTAATACCAGGTGGTCGGACACCGGAACTCTCGGCATTTATTAGTCGCGGGAACTGTGTCCGTGTGGTAGGTGACCCCTTCCGATTCCACTGATTCCACTCTTGAACATGTAGTGTTGAAAGATACTTGGTGTTCTGATGTTTTACAGGGTACTTGACAAAGGAAAGAGGGTGGTCAGTCTTGTGATCCACCCTGAATCCTTCCTGTGAGCAGCAGATCCACAACACCTCGACTTCTTTCAGCGGCTGTATTGATATTGCCTGACACAGCAAACATGATTCAATTGGAGGAACAAGCCTCGTACACCAGCGGCCCAAAAGGTGGATTCCATGTATGGTTTTAGGATTTCCCTTACTACTGATGGTGTAGAGACTACAAAGCCTGACCTGATGACGCCGCCATGAACCTGGGAGACACGCCGCGTGAGAAGGGACCTCGGTGCGGGGTGGCGTGAAGATCCTGCCTGAGTGCCCTCGTCGGGACCCGCGGTAAACCGTGGCGTTCCCCCCGAGGCAAGTCCAGAACGAAGGTTGCAGATAACCGCTGCACCACTTCGTCCGAAAGGAGCTCACAGGATAGGGGAACTGCCCACACCCCACTCACGACAGTGTATCCGAAAGGTGCACTGCGCGTGTGGTGGCGGTGTCGGGTCCAGACCCACCTCGTTCCCCCATGCCCGTCAGTTGTTGCCCCTGCAGGGGTGGCTGCTGTCTGGCATGGGGGGCGCCCTCCCTGCCTTGCAAGGGAAAATGTAGAACGGCATGCTGCCCGTTTCTTCATTTTTTCACCTTGCCTGGCAGGGGGGGGCCCACCCTCACGGGGGGAAAAAGAGGAACGGCATGCTGCCCGTTCACTCTTTTTTCCTCCCGTCGTGGGTGGGCGGCCAACTACCCGGGGTATCCGGCCGGGTAACCGGGACCTCCCGGGTACCCGGCCGGGTACCCGGAAAGGTGGAGACCGCGTCGTGCACCCACCCACCCACCCCACGGTTCCATACAGTCACCCATGTCCATGCTCATTCTACAGTCATCCAGGTCGTCTCGTCATCCTGCACGCTGTGTGGGGGCAGACAGGTCCTTCCATACCAAGTTTGGTCCGGCGTGACGTTTGCAAACCCTCCCGGGTGACCAGAAGACGACCCCCCCCCAGGGGGGTTCCATAGGGGGTTTCCATTTTAAACGGTCCCCCACCGCCCAACTCCGCCAAACTCCGCCAAACTCCGCCCAACTCCGCCAAACTCAGGGCAAAATCAGGTGGATAATAGTTGACATGCAACTATTATACATGTATTTTTGCTTGATATACATGTATTTTACATGTATATTTCAGGCATATACATGTATTATACATGTATAATAGTTGACATGCAAGTATTATACATGTATAATACATGTAAAAATCGGTATTTTTACATGTAAAATTTACAAGATCCCACCGTGAATCTCAAAGAAGGGCACACAAGTGCTGGAGGGGTGGAGGGTGGAGGCTTTGCCTTGCCTTCACTTTCGATCAGCCATACCCATCATCAATCTGTACATTGGTTGTTGAAGGACGTGCTCGTTATGGATGGCGTGCGCAACGAGGTCAGAAATGGAGGAAAGTTATGTATAAACACCCTGGCCCCGGTTGTTGCTGTTGTTGGTGTTTTTTGTGGCCTGTGTTTGCCCTGCCGTCTGTGTGTGGGATAGCGGTTGGTGCCGGTTGCACAAAGCAAAACAAAAGAAAACCGGCAATCCTTTTTTTTTTGCCCCCAGCTTGCCCTCCTTTATTTCTTTTTTGTGCGGCAAAAGAAAACGTCGGTCCGGCTGCCCTCACTGCCAGCTCTCTGTTCGTCTGACTCATCGTTTCTTCTTTGTTTTCTTTTGGGGGGGGGGGGGGGGAAAGTTGGTCTGTCCGGTCGCCTTGATGCCGTCAACGATAGGAATCGTCGTGACAATGGAAAGGCAACCTTCTTTTCTCTCGGCACTTCGTTCAGACTCCACTCCACCTAACAAACCACCACACCCCCCCCCCCCCCCTCCTTTGGCGACTCCTAAAAAAAAGACAGACATTGCCAGATGTTGTTGGGAGAATTGCCTTGCCTTCACTCCCGACAATCACCCCACCCCCTCCTGCTGTGTCCTCCCTCCTTTCCCCTCCCACAAAAAAAAAGTGCTGCGGGGTGCAGGGATATCCGCACCCATTTCCAACCAAACGCAGCTTATGCCTCTGTCTGTCACTGGCGGTGCCGCTGCCCGCTCCCCCCTCCTTCCCCCCTACTCCCTACACCCCCCCCTCCCTTCCTGTCCAGAGGAAAGCCCCCCCCCCCCTTTTGTTTTCAATTAAACACGCCTTTTTAGGATCACGCAACAGACACCCTACCAAGACAACGGTGTATCGTGGTCTCTCAAAACCCGGTTGGCAGTTAACGCCGTGCCGCTGGGCGTGCTGGCCCCTCCTCGATCCACACACCCCTCACCGCCCCTCTCTGAAGCACCATCCGGCGCATCTCTCCTCGCAACGCGCCAGCCAGAGGCAAACGGCATGTCTGGGCTGGGAGTGGCGGAAAGTAGCGAAACAGCGGGAGGGGGGGGGGGGGGGCGGGGGAGGGGCGCCCTTCGCGCCACCCCCACAGCTCGCCTCGCTGTTTCGGATTGCTCGGGGGGGTTCAGTTTTGTTTTTCTGCCAACAGCAGCAACGCGGATAAAGGCCCCTTCTTCGCCCTCTTATCTGATTTCAATAATGTCTTCCCGGAGGGGCGGATGGCCTTCGCTCGAGACTAATGCGGAGCCGTGACAAGAAGTGGATAGCGTGTCGGTTGCCGTGGTGACAGCGGTCTCTCGCTGATAGACTTCTGTACGATGCGGATCCGCTCATCCAACATTGCTAACGGAGCTGCGGGAAACCATGTGAAAAACAAAACGGAGACGCGACAATCACCCAAGGCAAATTCCTGCCGAAGGTGGTGTTGCGAGAGCCTCTGTCCACTGCAAATTCCCAGCGTAACCTCAGATGGTGGTGGTGGAGCAAATCTGAAGGGGGGGGGGGGGAGGAGATCCGCATGTCATTCCGTCTGATCGCCCCTAACAACAATAACAAAAAAAGGTGGGATGACATCATGTCGCCAGATCACAAACCACGGTGTGTATGTAAGGTGGGTCACACAAGAGCGAACTTAGTCCCATCCCTCCCCCCCCTCACCCTATCCCAGTCTCAAATCGTCTGGAATCGTCTGGCATGCTGGAGATTACCATGCCCAGCCCCCCAGATCTGTTCGGTCAGAGCTGGCAGAGAGTGGGGGGTGGGGGAGGTGGTGGTTAGTGGGGAGGGAGGATCGAGTCATCACAAAACGTTATTGAAAAAGGGCGCCCCTTCTTCTGCCCGATGGTGGGGGGGGGGGGAGCAGTGTAGGTATAATACAGGTCCCCAAAATCTGCATCCTGTTTAATACAGTTTAATACAGTTTAATACAGGTTTAATACAGTTTAAGACAGTTTAATACAGGTTTAGTACACTATAGTACCCTTGTATGCAGGTCAAGGGGGCAGAGGGGGTGTCGCTTCTTTGGAGAGGGGGCCCGGTGCCTGCGCGCGTCCTGTCGTACTGTGGCTGCTTGGTGGGGCTAGCGCAGCAGGTTCTATTTTTGCTTCTCCGGGCTCTGAACACACACAAAAAAACAACGTTCTAGGGCAAACAAACCGCGCACTGGCCGGGGTTGAGCTGCTGAGGGGCACTGTGCTGGCGGCAAAGAGGGCTGGGCTAGGTAGATAGAGCATTCACAGGGGCAGCCCTGGGGAGGGGGAGGGGAAACAGGGGGTTGCTAGTTGAGGAGGAAATAGTTCTCCTCTTCCTCCAGCGGTGCGGGGAGAAAAAAAAGGGGGCGCACGGCATGCGGCGCCGATCATCTACAGGACAATGGTAGTCGGGACGGATCCCGTTGCTTCTCCGCCCTCCTTCTCTGCATCCTTCTTCTTCTCTTGCTGTTTCTTTTTTTCATCGGCCTCCACCTCTTCTGGCGACCACCAAGCGGCGCTTGCGTCTCCCTCGACCATGAGGGCCCTGTGCACGCAAGTCAGCTTGTGGATTTTTTCAGCCACAAGCCGATTGCGGCGCCCTTCACTTTGCCACTTCATGTGGCTGAAGGTCCTCTCGACCATCGCGGTCGAGGAGGGGTAGCCCGTGAGGGTGGCGGCCGAGCGGGAAACTGCCTGGGCTGTGGCAATTTCCGATGCCAAGAACGCGGCCTTGTCCCAGAAGTCCGACGAACTCTCTGTCCCAACACCAGCCCAAAGGTCCTCGTCATCGAAGACACCGGTCTTTGCTGCGAAAGACAGCACGACGGACCCCGCCTCAGCCCCATGAAGGTCCTTCAGGTACTTGGAGGTCTTCTTCTGCAGCGTCGCCGAGACCTTGTAGGCCTGAGTCACCCCCTTGCGCATGTCCCCCTCCACATGGAAGATCGGCGTCAAATATGTCGCTGCTACCATGTAGTCGAAGTCTTCCGCTTTTTGCAGCCTGTGGATGTGGAATATGTGTGGGTTTGGGCGGTGATCATTGTTCCATACCGTGCTTTCCACTTCTTGACCACCTCTTTCATCTTCGTCTTCTCCGCTGCTTTCATGTCCTTCATCACGTCCTCACCCTTTTTGACAAGCGTAGACAGGCACGGGATGATGTACGCAGCCACACCATCATCTGCCTGGAGGACGTTGACGCACGCAGTTGCAGTATCGACAAGCGACGCGACGAGCACGAACAAGTCCCACTTTTCGAGGAGTTCACCGAGGTGGGGGAGACTCGTCTTGTATTCGTCGAAGATCACCAAGAGGGCGCTCTTGTGCTTGATGAATTCGGCGAAGGCAGCACCGATCGTCGTCCAGCGGGTGACGCAGGGTGTCGGGGGCTTCTTGCTGGTGCACCCCGCTGCCACCTGCAACTCGGCGTAGCGCTTCCCAATCGCCTCGACGTTGCGGATCGAGGCCACCGTGGCCGTGCACAACTTGAACACGGGGTGGAATTCGTTCCCCGTGTCCTTGTGGTTCTCCCTCCTTGTCCCAAGGAGGTCGTTCGTGCACCTTGACATCAGGTGCGCCCCACAGATGACCCTTTTGGGGTGGTAGGGGTTCCCCTCAACTTCCTCCTCCAGGTACTTGCACATCTGCTTGGAGGCACTCTGCACCGTCGAGTCGCCATCTGCGACGATGCAGGAAACCTTCTTCTCGATCGCAAAGTCGGTGCACACAGTCTTCATGTGCCCCAGCAGCTCTCCCGCATCGTGCGTCTTCTCGTCGAGTACGGCGGTGTAGAGGATGTAGTACGTCTGCTTGGATTTTACACACACCGTCACCACCTTCTCCTGCCTCTCCGTTGTCCAGCCGTCCAGCAGCAGCGTGATCCTTTTGCTCTTCTGGAGCATGGGGCGGATGGGGCGCGTCACCTCTTCGTACACCTTGTCGAGGAAGGACCCGCCCACGTTGCGCCTGTTGAGGGACAACTTGAGGCCTGGTCGTGTTGCCTCGATCGCCGCCTGGAAGTAGGGGTTCTCTACAACACGGAAGGCGGATGCCGTGCTGAAGATGAACCGACACCAGGCGATGTCGATCATTGCCCTCTCGCTGGCTGAGGGCAGGGGAACACCGAGCGCCATCCGCTTCGCCGGTGCTGGGCCGTCAGTCCCCGGGGCCTTCCTCTTCGGGGTGGTGGTGGGGGCGTCCGTGGCCTTCTGCTTCACGGCCTCGGGGGCCTTCTCGCAGCCCCGCAGGTGGCTCTTGAGCCGCGATGCGGACTTCCCCGAGGCGCGCAAGCCACAGTGCTTGCACTTCGTCGCATCGGTGAACTCACCGTGGCTCCAGCAGGCAGGACGTCCCCCCGACATTTTTTTTTATTTTTTTATGGATGGATAATCCTCCTGTGTGGGGGTCTGTGTGGTGCCGTACCTGCAGTGACAAACGTACCTTGTACTAAACTCAAAAAGCGCCGAGTTTAATACAGTTTAATACACTTTAATACAAACGTGTTTAATACAGTTTAATACAGGGCCTGCCTACACTGGGGGGGAGGGGCAGGCGATGCGACGATGCACGTTGGCTGTGTGAGCAGGAACGCTCTCTGAGGGCACCCCCTCCCTGTGCAGTGGAGCTCCGCCCATCCCCTCTCCTACACTCTCACCCCCCGACCCCCCCTACCTCCACTCCCCTCCACCCCACGGGTACTTTTGTTGCTGTGTTCGCTGTGCGGCTCAAGCTTGCACATTCGCGCGTGCTGTTTTGTTTTGCCACCCCCCCCGCCCGCCGTTTGTTAAGGCGTGCATTGCAACAAGGCGGTTGCGGCGTTTGTCGCACAGCGGAGTTGTTGTTCTAAAGGGAGGGGGGGGGGTTTTTGCCAGGAGTCTTCTCGGTGCGGTCTGCACTAAACAAATGGGGTCTGCAAAGGGCACAGCAAAAAAGGAAAATTTACGTTCCGACAGACATTCCACAGCAGGTCTCCCCACCCAAAAGCCAAAGCGACAGCAAAAGGAAGGGCAGCCCCCTCTGCAAAGGCAAAGTCACATCGTGAACTCGCGAGATGCGGCCTGCCCCTGCTGCAGACTCGGGGGGAACCTCGCGGCTCTCTGGATGCTGCAGTCCGCATGCGGCATGAGAAGCCACAGGCCCGTCAGCGTGGGTGTGGTGTGCTCGCATTCAGAGGCAACCCGGTTCAGTACGGTAGTGCAGTTCCTGTTCAGCTTTTCATATTTCGGTTTTGCAGTATTCTTCCTCAGAGACACAGTGTGTGTGGGACGGGGGGAGGGGCTGTCTGCCACCGTGCACTGCCATCCCCCCCCCTCCCCTGCAACGCTTTCTTCCGAAAGGCGACCCGGTCGGTTCTGGTGTATGTGTGTGTGTGGTGACCACGTTTTGTGTGGGGAGATCCTGCGCGGATCATTGCCCACCCCCGCCCATTTCTACGTCACAGCGGAGGCCCCACTCGGGTTAGAGTGTGGGGCCAACTCAGTGCCACTCCGGGGAGGAGGGCGTGCAGCATAGCCGGCGTGGTGTGCTTGGCAGCAATGTGGTAGTGTTTTGCCATCGCTGTAGCAGTCACCGCATCGGTCCATGCTGTGGCGTTTGCAGAAGCCCATAGTGACCGGGAGCCCGTCCCCCTCCTTGTGGTGGTTACGGCAGCACACCTCCTCCGGGAGGCGCCGCTTCTGGCATGCCGAGCAACGGGGCTTCCAATGCAACTTGCAGGCAAGCACCTTTGCGTTCCTCCTGGCACCAGGGGGTGCAGTTCGGGGGGCAGCGCCCCTCCGCTCCCATGGGCGCCCTACCCGGCTGTTGGCCTGCCGACCACGCGCCGCCCACTGCTGGGCCGATTGCTGCCAACCCTCAGGGTAGTGCGGCTGCGGAGCGAAGGTAGCGGCCCACGCCACTCCGCGATCATGGAACACTGTATCCGTCCGGCTGGGGGCTGGCACAGCCAGGTGCGCTTGGAGGCTGCGCATCACCGACTCAGTGGCAGGGTTCAGCTGGGCCCTCCTCGACAGGCCCGCCGCCACAGATCCACCGATCGCCGTGAGGACTGTTGAGTTGGCAGCATGGCCGCAATGCCAGGGCCCAGTGCCTACTTTCGTTACCATGCTGCAGAGCCCCTTCAGCGAGGCAGCCTTCCCCAGGATACTGCTCTGGAACACCGTGAGGTCCTGCTGGAGTTGCTGCCGTGAGGCCCCCAGCCTTTCAGCCTCGTCCATCGCGGCGTTACTGAGGGCATCAGCATCTGTGTTGGATTCCCTTTTCACATGCTCGTATGTGAGAGTGAACCTCGGTTGGAGGTCCGCAGCTAGCCGGGACGTGCTGAGGAACAGAGGACGGAGGGCGGCATCCCGGCACAATGAGTCCCCTTGGAGCTGACGCAGCACCACCTGGGAGTCGCCCCGCACTGTGACTGGGCCCTCAGGGGCATCACCCCTCTCGAGGAGGCGCAGGCCTGCACGGAGCGCCTCGTACTCAGCAATGTTGTTGCTACGCACGTTCAGCAGCGGGAGTACTTTCTCTGAAACCTTGCAACCGTCTTGGTATAGCACCGCCCCTGCCCCCGCCACGGCGAAGGGGGTGCCATTGTCGCGCGCACCACCGTCAAAGTACAGGGTGAGCCCTGGGGCTGTGTCTGCAGGGATGCGCGAGCGGGCCTCCCTCGCGCCCTTCCTATTCGGGTCCACGTGGGCGGGGGGGCGGATGCGGCGCGTCACGGTGTCTGGGAGGGTAAGGCCAGTTGACAGCTCGAAGTCCACGGCCAGCTCCATCAGGGTCACAGTATGCTCACTCCCCTGCGGTCCCCACTTTAGGCCCCTTAGCCAGTCGCAGAGGGCCACCCACATGCCTGGGGGCCGCTATGTGTGTGTGTGTGTGTGGTTATAAAGTTTTAAGGCGGTGTCGCCCTGCACGGGCAGTAGCACCTCCCCTTCAGTATCGCACTCCCGAAGGATTCCCCAACACGACGTGACACCGGTTTCGACGCGTACTCTTCGTACCCCTCCCCCCGGCCGCGTCTCTTCAGCGAAGAACCGGGGATAATCGGACCAGGGCTAGCTAAACCCTGGTGGTGTCACGGGTGGGGTTGGAGAGGGAGAAAAGGAAGAAATGAAGTTGCGAAAAAGTCAAACACTGACACGTGAAATCAATAAAAAAGCGGTATATATCGCCCCCTTGCTGCGACAAAGACACTAAATAGTCAGGCCGCTCCAAGAGTCTTGAGGGCTTGAAGGAAGAAACAGGTTGCTGATGAGTCTCAGGAGCAGGCACCTTTTGTCCGCCCACATGACCTTCGCCCGAAGGCGAACCTCGTCCAGCTTGGCTCGATCGCCACAGAGAAGGGGATCATTCTCCGCTGTGGTGAACATCTTAAAAACCGAGGGTGCAGAGGTGGGGCAGCCCACTGGTGCGACAGCAGACCGCCCCCGGATAGCTATAACTAGTGCATAGGAAGAATACGACGGCACACGCAACAGATGCCGAAGGCACAACGGCGGGTCACTTTTAACCACCAGAGGAGTGGCACTCCCGAGGGGTGGGGTAGGGGGGAAGTCACAACACTTTCGAAGGAAGTAAAGGGGCAAATGGGATGTTTTGTGCAAGGTAGAAAGGAAGTCACAACATGAGGCAGGGGGGATTGCTCATCAGGCCTGGGGGAATAGAGGGTTTGTGTGTGGTTATAAAGTTTTAAGGCGGTGTCGCCCTGCACGGGCAGTAGCACCTCCCCTTCAGTATCGCACTCCCGAAGGATTCCCCAACACGACGTGACACCGGTTTCGACGCGTACTCTTCGTACCCCTCCCCCCGGCCGCGTCTCTTCAGCGAAGAACCGGGGATAATCGGACCAGGGCTAGCTAAACCCTGGTGGTGTCACGGGTGGGGTTGGAGAGGGAGAAAAAGGAAGAAATGAAGTTGCGAAAAAGTCAAACACTGACACGTGAAATCAATAAAAAGGGTGGTATATATCGCCCCCTTGCTGCGACGAAGACACTAAATAGTCAGGCCGCTTCAAGAGTCTTGAGGGCTTGTGTGTGTGTGTGTGTGCGCGCGCTTTGTAGCCGCCTTGCTTCGCAAGCAGGTCCAGCCGCCGAGTTAATTCTTTGCTATTTTAGTTACCCGCTCGCCGGCAGGATTCTATGCTGTAAAAAAAATGATGTAACTGCCTGGTCGTCCTCACGCCAGGTGCTGAATGAGGATTCGCCATCGACACTTCTATTTAAATATTTTGAATTGACGCCTCCCCCGGTGAAGGGCAGGGTTATACTTGGTGCTGCACACGCTGAAAGACAAAACCAAAGACCTGATGGGTGGGAGGGCAGTCTTCTTTGCGCTTCGATGCAGCACCAACTCAGCCCTTTCAAGGGGTGGGGATGGCGGTGGGGTGTATCATTATGTGCTTGGGGGTGGGTCAAAACAACTGCAGTTGTGAACGCCGCAGTCTGGTGCCTCGTCAGGCTGGAGGGCCGGTAGATACCAACAAAGTAATATCGTAGAGAGACGCAGCAGGAGGCACTGCCGTCACGGAGGTGGGGGGTTTTTTGAAAGAAAAGAGAAGCCAGCACGCCCCTGAGGGGATCTGGCTGCACTGCTTCGAACACGAATTCAAAAAAAAACGTATTTTTCTACAACATACATCGCTCAAACGTGGCCACAGAGTGGATCGTCTGGAAGCTTGACAAGGCTGAGCCCCGGATGACAGAACTCTGCTGGCGGGTCCAGCAAGCACACCCTGACGGAAGGGATAACTGGTGCATGCGGGAGGGTCTGGGGTCTGGGTGTGGGTGGGGGGGGGGGGGAAGGCAATACGCTACTGCAGTAGCTCCAGACTGGGTCATTAAGTAACTTTTTGGTCATGGCGGGGGGGGCGGGCGGGGGGGGGGGGAGGGGTGGGGCGATTGGGGGCGGGAGAACGGGCCATTCGAATTGTTCAAAATCAACCAACCACCCACCCTGCTGTTTCGGATTTGACCCCCTCCCTCCTCCTGCCTCCTCCTCCTTCTCCTCGCTCGATCAAGCAAGTGGTTCATCTGAGAGGGTGTACTAAGTTCATCCGAAGGTGTCAATCTTTCAAGTCCAGTGATGCTGATTGTTCGTGAGGTGGCCCTTTCGAACCCGTCTGTGTCAGTGCATCGCCCTGTTGTGAAGGCGTTTTCATTGATTCTCCGCACAGAAGAGAGTGGAAGGCGCGCGCTCCACCCAGGTTTCTTTGCTATTGCCGCCAGTCCCACCCACCGAGACTGTCGCCATATTCCATGCACCTCCCCGCCTTTCAATCAGCCTCCTGTCAGTGTCAAAAGGATGCGCTTTGGGCAACCCAGCAGACAGCAGTCACCCCCACAGCGGAAGCTGCGGGAGGTTCTATTTGCCCCGGCTTTGGCGCACCGTCAAGAAAAACCAAAACAAAAAAAATTATCAACAGATTCTCGACAAAACAGTTTTCTTCTTACCTAACACATACATACCCCCTCCTGAAACTATCACCCGCGTGGCGTGGGGGGCTGGGTGATTCCATGGCGCCCTGCCAAGAAGTTCAAATGGCTATAAAGAATGGACTCCCAAACAAAAAGGCAACCCACACGGTGTTCAAGGCAGCGTGTTTTATTTTTCTAACGTCGAACGCACAGAGGAGGGGAGGGGGGGGGGTGGGGGGGGGAGAAGGGGCTGAGGGGCTGAGGGTGGTGGGTTGTTCTCCATTTTCAGCCTACCACCTCCTCCCACTCTCCCTCACATCCCCTCCTCCACCCACCCCCACCGGCTACTGGTGGGGTGGGGTGCGGGGACGGGGGGGGGGGGTGGAACAATCTGCCTGCTGGGGCTGGTGGCCCGTCAAGACCCGCACATCAGTCCACAGGATCTGAACCTGCGGCGCCCACCCCGGTTTTTCCGATCGCCCAACCCCCCCCGCCTCCCTGAGACTGCATGTCGCCAGGGAAGGGGGTGGGGGTGGGGTAGGGTTGTTTTAACCGGGGGGGGGGGGGGTGCAGTTACCTCGGCTAGCGGCCTGAGTTTCAATTTGCGCCCCTTCTTTTTCAGTAACCGTCATACCCCCCACCCAGACCCCCCCACCTCCCATCCCCTCCCCATCCACCCCGCCCCCCGTGAGGATAGAAATGTGTTTGCTAAGAACACAGAAGAAGCTCAAGGGGGCGCGGTCAGATGTGGAAGGGGCGAGAGGCAGTGGACGAGAGACAGAGAGAGATAAGGGAGAGATGGAGGGGAGGGGGGGGGTGGGAGGTGATGGATGTGCTTCAGAAAAGGTATTGCAAAAACTGTGAATGGGGAGGGGGGGTGGGGGGGGGGAGGGAGGGAGGAGAAAATATGGGGGGTGTTGTTTCTGTTTTCTCACCGAGCTTGCCTTTTGTGTGGCAGAGGCATCTGTATGACGGAGCATCCTGGCACTCACAGTGTCTGGGGTTTTGCCGACGGCAAAAAAAAAATACAAGTGGAGGAGGGTAGCTGAGTCCGAATGGGGTTACAGGAAGGGGTGAACTGGGGTCGAACGGACCCTCGCTCCCCAAGCCGAGGGTGCACAGAGGGGTGGGGAGCGCAACACACACATCCTGCTTTTTCTCAGCAACCAGCTGCAAACAATGATACTGCAACACTGCCCCCGACCCTACTGTGTGGGGAAAAGGGCGTGAATGGGACACGGACCGGTCTGTGCAGCAGCCTAGCTCTCGCAGTGCCTGTGATTGTCGACACCCAAAAAAAAGTAAAAACCGCGATTTTCCTGCCGTTCCCCCACCTCCCACCCTCTCTCCTCCCCACCCTCGCTCGGACCCCACACACCTCCTGCTCTATTTGCCGTTCTCCTTCGCTCCACCCCTGTCTGCTCCTTCCCCGCTCCACCCCAGTCTGCATGCAAAGCTGTAGGGTAGCCCACACCCCCACACCCACCCACACCGCCCCATTGCAAATCAAATCCCCGAATGATCGGAAAGAAAGGGTTGTGGTTTGAAGGGGGCGATGGGGTGGGGTGGGGGGGGGGGGGTCCGCTTTGTTCATTTCCCCCGTTGTGTTAGGGTGTGTTCTGCGTAATCTCGTTATTTCTTTTGGAAGAGCATGCCGCATCGCCCCGGGGAGGGGTTGTGGGGGTGTGGGGTGTGTGACAAACGACTTCAGAAAACAATAAACGCGTGTGTCTCCCTGGGCACACCTTGCATACGCAGGGTGTGTGCACAGTGGTAGGAGCAACATCGTTGCGACTTACACTACAAAACAAAGTGATTAACGGGCGTGTTGGTGGGCGCTTTTTGAGTGTGTCGACCCTGTCAGATGGTGGGGCACTTGGCGTATCGCCACACGTCACAGCAGAAGGTACGTTCAGGGCTGGAGTGCGGGGTTCATCTGTGTGTGTTGCTTGTCGTGACACGCAAATCATACATTTCTTCCCGAATGATTCGATTGTTGCGTTCTCGAGAGATGGGCGGAGGGAGCGAGAGCTGGAGTGCTGCAAGCAAAGGTGGCGCCATGCCCCCCAACCCCCGCCCAGGGCGTGGTCAGCACGCGTTTTGTGATTCGGTTCTTCGTTCTGCATATTTCCACAGTAGCCACCGCACAGGATAAGCTTCTCTGAGACTAGTGCCACGCTTGATCACTGCATGGCAATCATGACTGGGGCAGGGCCGGCTGCGGCTGTCGTGGCGCTGCTGCTTTCGTGCGGTGCGGTGGGGGATGCGCTCATCATCGAGTCGGAGTTCTGCGACACGCAGCTCTGCAACGTGGAGACGCGTGGGGTGTGGGCCGTGTGGTGGGACAAGTCGTACGACCATGCTGCAGATGCGGATCACGTGCTGCAGCAGCTGGGCGGGGTGTGGGAGGACTGCCTGGGGCGGCTGAGCATGAAGAAGTCGGACCGTGTGGCGAACGTGTCGTACGTCAACGTCTATCTGGCGCACGAGGGGGATGCGACGGGGCGCACCGGGCAGGGTGTGGGAACCGACAAGTTCAATCGCCCATACGTCACGTTCCCTGGACGGCCAGCTGAGCTGAAGCTGCTGCACGAGGCGTTCCACGTGTGCCAGTACGGCGCCCCTTCGCCTGGGTTCGGTTACAACGGGAACAGCGGGTGGTACATCGAGGCGAGTGCGAACTGGTACGCATCAACACGCCGGCCGGCGGATTCATTGGCTTTCGTCGAGGCAGACGCGATTTCCGCACTCCCACACCTGGCGATGTGGCACAGCAGGTACTTCAACTACGAGTCTGGGGAGCCCAGCAACTGGCAGCGCTACGTGCACCAGTACGGCATGCACGCGATGATGTACTACATGACGGAGCACGGCGGGGTGGAGGAGAGCGTGATGTCGTCAGGGTTCGGGGTGGGGACGCAGCTGTACCCCCAGCAGTACTTCAAGCGGGAGATCGGGCTGGACAGGATGCGCACCGTGTTCGCGGACTGGACGGCACGCACGGTCTTCTGGGAGTACCTGACGGCGGGGCAGGTGTCGCGGCTGAAGAGCGAGCTGATTACGTATGGGGACGCAGAAGACGTGCATCGCTTCATCGGGGAGTACGGCTGGGGCGGGACGGGCGGGTGGGTGCGCCCGTCCAGCACGTACGTGACACGCGGGTGGTCCTTCAACGTGTACAAGGTGCAGGTCGTGGCGTCTGCGGGGTACCGCTTCCGCGTGGAGGGGGACGCCTTCGGGTCTGAGGGGCAGCCTGCGGCGTTCGAGGCGCGTGTGCTGGTGCGTAAGGACGGGCAGAACACGTACCACACCGTGCCGATGCCCGACATGCTGGCAGGGGAGCTGGTGCTGCCTGGGCTGCAGGACTGCGATGTGTACCTGGTGGTGTCTGCGGTGCCCGACTCCTTCTCTGGCTTCGAGCAGTATAACTACCATGCCTTCATCGCGCGTGACACGGATCCGGTGCCGCCAGTGCCGGCTCCGCCGACGCCTGTGCCCACGCCTTCAGGCTGTTTCGACTTCGCCCAGCACACTGCACTGAGTGGTGTGATTGACGAACCTGTGGGTGATGTTGTGTTCGAGTACGGCTTCTGGTGCCACCACATTCAGTGCGGTGGGCCTCTGACGCTGAACTTCACGCTGCTGGACATCCGGAGTTTCGACACCGTGTCGGTGTCTGCGTACAGCCCTGAGGGCGAAGAGGTCCAGGTGGTGCAGTACACAGCCGGGTCAGTGCCCGAGGTCGTGACGTACTACCAAGGGGACATGCTCGTGCGCTACGACGCCAGTACCATCGATCGAGAGTTCAAGATCAACAAGGGTTTCACGCTTGACTTCACCTGTGCCGGGACGCCGTCCCCGACCGCAACAGAGGCACCGCCCACCGCTGTGCCGACTGCTGTGCCGCCCACATCGATGCCCACGACGCAAGTACCTGAGACGCTGGTGCCCGTGCCGGTGTACCCCGAGTTCTGCCGCAATGGTGTTGAATACACGCGCACACATGGCGTCGTGTCGTGCCCGCTGCCGCTGCTCCTCTCGGATGACGGGATGAAGTACAGCAACGGGATGTCACGGTGCTGGCGCATCAAGTGCGATAAGCAGCTGGTGCTGACGTGGCGCTACTTCGACATGGAGGCGAAGGACTTCGTGTCGCTGTCGGTGGAGCGTACGGGCGAGCCGAGCCAGATTGTGTGGAACAGGGCCGGGCAGGACACGCCCCAGCAGGCGGCGTACACAGGGGACGTGCTGCTGCACCTGCAGTCGGACGCAGACGGCGTGGCGACTGGGTTCTCTGTCGAGTGGGCCTGCTCCGACACGACGTCTGCACCCGCCACACCTGCACCTGCCACCTCCGCACCTCCTGCACCTGCACCTGCCACGCCTGCCCCGCAGACACCCACCTTCGAGTTCCCCACCTTCTGCGACGGCAGCGGCCTGACCCTCACCACACCGGGCACTACCGCATACCCCCCATACAGCGTGCTGCATTACGGTGCGAACGAGCGGGTGTGCTGGCGCCTGAAGTGTGCTGGCACGGTCAACATCGAGTGGACGATGTTCCACACGGAGTGGGCCCACGACCACGTGTTTGTGTACCAGGTGCAGCCTGCCCTGGAGCTGCTGGCGCGCCGCAGTGGGAGTTTCATCCCCATGCTGTCGCGTGAGGTCGTGCAGGGCGACGCACTGCTGCACTTCGCGTCCGACGCCAGCATCGAGAGCTTCGGCTTTGCCTTCAAGTGGCAGTGCCTGTGAGCTCGCGACCTCGCTGAGTCGGGATGGGCAGCGCGCCGGATGACTCCGGCTGAACGAACCCTCTGCCGTGCCACCCTCTGCTCGGAGGCGCTGTGTCTCGCTCGCTGTTCTGTTGTGACCGCACCGCCGCCACCTCCTCTCAGGTTGGCATGTGGCATGCGGTGTTCCTGCCGCAGAGCACAGGACAAGCCGTCGGGGGTTCACCCCCTATTATTTGCACCATCCGTCCCTCCGCCTCCACGTTCCCACCACCCCCCAAAGGGCCACCCTTTGGGGACCTGGAGACGGTCCATACCTCCGTTCCTCAAAAGCTCCAAGCTGTTTCCCCGTGTGCAGGCCTGTAACCTGATGGAATCGCAAGATCCTTTTGGCCTCCCCATTTCCCACCCATTCCCCGTGATTGTCTGCCTCGGGTGACAAAAAGACGTCTTTCGCTCCGAGGCACCGGAGCAGGACATTTTTTCGGGGAAATCGTCGAAAATTGTCGATCCACAAGGCACTCCCACAGCAATGAGCGGGACAACCACGACACAACCTCTCGAGAGGAACGTGAGGGTGTGCGGAGGCAGAAGCAAGCCCACCGAGCTGTGTCGAGGTTATACTCCCCGTTTTTTGTTTCTACTATCGAACCTACGTTTTTGGGGGCAAGCTCTCCCCACCCTGTGTCCAGCCTGGCATCCCCGCCTGCACCACGCGCCCCCTGCTGTGGCGAGTGCTGCTGTGCGTGCCGTGGGCAGAGTGCGAGCCCTTCGCCCCTGCCCTGCCCTGCCAGGCCTGACACCTTGTGTGGAGGCAGCCTTGCCGCCTTCCCCACCCCCACCCTACCGCCCCACCATCTATCAAAGCACACGATGTGGCCGCGTTGCCAGCCACTGGTGGCACCCCCTCCCCGCTCCCCACTATCTATCAAAACGCTATTCGTGTGTCCGTCGGGGTGGCAGGTGTGGCACGCTGGGTGCGGCTTGTCTGCCCGCCCAGCGTCTTGCCTCCTGGCGGCACATCCTCTCCTATTTTCTATTGCTGGCGCCTCTGCCAGGCGTGATCCGATGCGAAGTGTGTGCCTGCCTGGCTGCGTTAGGCCAGCCTGCGGCCCTGCGGGAGGTTACAGCTGGGCAGGCACACGGCATTCGCGCAGTTCAGTTGCAAGATATTCCCAGTCGAAAGAGTGGCCTTCCCACCCCACCCCCCACCCCACCCCACCCACTCGCCCACACGCAAACCTCTTTGTTTCGCAGAAGTGGCACCAAACGAGCCCCTCTGAGTTTATCTCCGCAGCCAGCCCTACCACCTCCACCACCACTACAGCAGGGGGGCACACACACCCCCTGGGCCGGGCTCTGGACTACACACACCACACAGACGCGCCGCAACATGAAGATTTCTATATTCGGAAAGCCCGCAAAGGCGGAAGCCCCTGCGAAGGTGAAGGAGGCACCTGCCTTCGGGGGGCTGTGTGATGACGACAGCGGGAGCGAGGAGGGGGATGAGAAGGCGCTCGCCGCGCAGCAGATGCGCGCGCAGGCGGAGCGGAACCGGCGGGAGGCGGAGAAGATGCGCGCTGCTGCGGAGCAGGAGTGCGCCGATATCTTCACACGGTTCGACGAGGAGAAGGTGGTGCGCCCTGAAGCAGGGACTGCCGGTGGGGAGCCTGGGGCCTCTGCGGAGAAGCCAAAGGTTGAGTTCAAAAAGTCTCGGTTCATCGCGTCGATGAAGAAGAGCGCTGTCGAGAGAGAGCACGAGCGAGAGCTCACCGACATGCGGCTTATCCAGACGGAGCGGGGGCGGACGGACCACCTCTACACAGAGAAGGATGCAGAGGTTGCCCCGATCGTCACGCCTGCCTATGCGAAGAAGCTGGAGGAGCAGCGCCAGGCAGAGGAGAAGGCGCGCGACGTTGCGGACTTCGAGAGGAAGAATGCCGCGGCGAAGATTGGGACGATGTCGTTCAACCAGAACCTCCTGGACATGCAGGTGCAGCGCAACGATGCTGGCGGTGCTGCAGGGGAGGACGACCCCGAGGAGGAGTACCAGCAGCAGCTGGCGGTGTACCTCCATAAGAAGGAGCAGCAGCGGAAGAAGGACCGCCGCGATCGGTATGGGATTGGCAATAGAGGCAATGAACCCCCCCCCCCCCCCCTCCCCTGCACACCCCTCCCGTTGTGCATTGATCTGCCTCTTCCAACATATCTGGTGAAGTGACTGCAAAAAGGACTAACATTGCAAGATTTCACTCTCGACGAACAAACCCCCCCCCCCCCTACACACCACCACCACCACCACCCCTCCCCACAGCTACCTGCAGATGAAGGCGAAGCAGCGCCAGGGCGGCGGTGGCGGTGGGGCTGAGGCGGAGGCAGAGGAGCCTGCTGCACCACAGCAGCAGCAGGAGGAACCAACCGCTGCGCCAGCAGATGCTGTGGCAGAGACGCCTGCAGCAGAGCAGGGCGGTGGCGCAGCGGCAGAGGCAGATGCGGCAGATGCACGGAGCACCGGCACAGGGGACGACCCGGCGGACGCTGCTGAGAGGCAGGGTGGCGGTGCTGCAGGGGAGGAGGGGGCGGGGGCGGAGGAGGAGGAGGAGGAGGGGCACGGCAAGAAGGTGCAGCGTCTGGCGATTGCAGAGTCGGAGCGGGTTGCCATGGTGCGGGAGAGGCGGCTGAGGCGCCTGCAGAAGAGGAATACCCCTGAGGATGTGGACCGGTTTAGGGATCGCTACCTCAAGCGGAGGCTGGATAATATGCGTGTCCTTGCCGTGCATTAGATGGGGGGGGGGGGTGGGGGAGGTGTTTGTTGTGGCGTTCATCTCAGCGTCTTCATCTCAGCGCTGCAGCTGAGAACACAGGCTAGGCTCGGTGGGACCGTTAACCCTTTGTCCCATGGAGGTGCCGCCTTAGGGGTGTGTTTGTGGCTGGTTCTGTTGTGTGCTGCCCCGCCCCCTTCCCCATCTCCTCCGCTCCCTCCCCTGACCCACTGGAAGAGGGGGTGGGGGGGGTGAAACGCTTGCCTGCTGCCTGTGTTGTGCCGGGCCTCTCTGATCCAATGCAGCACACACACCCCATCCCCCTCCCCTCCCTCACCTCATCTCATCTTGTTGGGGCAAGCTGATAGCTCCGCCGCCACCACCACATTGCATTGTTCTGCCTTGTGCAACATGTCTGGCGTAGTGACTCCAAAAAGGACTGGCATTGCAAGAAGGTGCTGGGAGACTTGCTTTTCCATTCACTCTCGACGATCAGATCCCCCCCTCACCCCATCGCATCGTGTTGGGGCAAACTGATAGCACCACCGCCGCCACCACCACCACCACCCCTCATCTACCTCCTCCCAGGGCACCCCAGCTGGACCCTACTCCACACGTCACACTTCTTGTTGTCTTCTCTTTGGTGTCGTGTCTTGCAGCTTGCCTCAGCTTACAGGTGACTATTTATAAGAACCCCCCCCCCCCCTGTTTCCTATATCCACGCAGCAATGTGTGAGCATCTCGAAGAGCGGATCAGCGAGCGTCTGACTGGGAAGCGGAATCAGCCGGAGCAGCGCGGGTACCTTCCTGGCTGCCACCAGCGCGGCACGCAGGGTGTCGGGAAGAATGGGTACAGCGTGAGGTCCCTGATGGGGAATTGGAGCGAGGAACAGGCGGATATGAAGTTCGCCACCCAGCGGCCCCTGCTCCTCAGCGACGAGGAGAGGAAGCTCAACGAGTGCCGCACCTCCGTCGCCGCGAAGAAGGACAACGCGCTGCGGAGCGACCACTGCTTCAAGGCTGCGCAGCAGGAGCTGGTCGATGTGATCGATAAGAAGCACACCATATTCCCGGGGCACCAGCCGCAGCGCAACAAGGCCGTTGCGGGGTGGGCGAGCGAGACGAAGTCCACATTCAACAACCCTGTCGACCGCCCGGAGAAGCCGAAGGTGCGGGGGCAGGGGAAGGCGCTCTCCCCCCAGGACAAGGAGATGGTGTTGGTGCAGAAGGTGCGGAGCCTGATCCTGGCGCGTGGTGGGGTCGACGAAGGGTTCCGCGGAATCCGGCGGTCGCTGCTGACGATGGATCAGAACAAGAACAACCAGCTGTCGAAGGAGGAGCTGCGCGAGGGGCTCCTGATGTACGGCCTGAACATGGGGTCAGAGGAGGCGGAGATTGTGTTCGGCTACTTCGACAAGGACAGGTCTGGGCAGGTCTCCATCGAAGAGTTCGTCTCCGGCGTGCGGGGGCAGATGAACAACAGGCGGCTCAGGCTTGTGCGTGATGCGTATAAATGCCTCGACAAGAACTTTGATGGACGTGTCACCCTCGATGATATCAAGTCTGCATACGACGCATCGAGGCACCCCCAGGTGCTGACGGGGGACAAAACTGCCGAGGAGGTGCTGATCACCTTCATGGGGACATGGGATGCGGATGGGAACACTGAGATCACGATGGACGAGTTTGTGAGCTACTACAACGACATCTCTGCGGGGATCGACAACGAGCAGTACTTCGAGCTGATGCTGCGCAACGCGTGGCACCTCTCCGGAGGGCAGGGCGCCGCACAGAACACCTCCTGCAGGCGGGTCCTCGTGACACACCACAACGGACAGCAGACGGTTGAGGAGATCAAAAACGACCTCGGCATCGGGCCTGACGATGTCGACAAGATGATTGCAAACCTCCAGGCACAGGGCATCACAGATGTCATCCGTGTCGACCTGCAGTAGTAAACGCGAAAGAAGGCGGGGCCGAGGCAGGGGCAGGGGGGTAGGCCTTGGGATGCCTCAGCCCATCCCTGACTTCCGGCTCATCCCACCCCCCAGCGAGCCGTGCTGGGTCCGGTTGCACACGCCAGCCTCTTCGGTTGTCAGGGGGTGGTGTGGGCTTGGTACAAATCAGTTTTGGGATTTGGCGCTGAATAACATTATCTTGGCTTCTGTTGTGCGCCCATGTGCGACCGCTATCTGTTTTATTCTGGGAAGCGTCACCCGAAGCGGGTTCTTCGTTGGTGGCTCTATCCATACACCCTGCGGACCCTGACGGGGGAGGTCTGGTGGGGGAGGAGCGGAAGGGGGGAAGGGGAGGGGGGTTCAGAAGGGCACTAAACAATGCACATGTCACTGTCGTGTTTGTTTCCTGTTTTGTTGGCGTTCTCCCGCTGCGTTGCCACGCCAGCGGGGTGCGCAGGGCAGGCGGCTGTTCGAATTAATAACCCCGAGGGTGGGAGAATGGCGGCGAAGGCGCGTGTCCCGCCCCCGGCTGGTTTATCTGTCGGGTGTAGATTTGATGTGTGCTTGCATAGGAAGTGTCAAGAGGCCAACCTTCACGCACCGACACCCCGTCCAGGAATCGAGAGAACCGAACACACAAAACATAAAATGGTGGCCACGTGGAAGGAGGTGAAGGCGGCGAAGGAGACGGTATGACTTTTGACTTGAGCTGCCGGACATGTGCACCTGTTCCTGTGCCTGCGCCTGTGTCTGTTGCACCTGCACCACCCCACCACCAACAGCTCCCCAAGGAGGTGAACGGCTGCCGCCGTGGTCTGAACAAGGGGTTCAAGGTGACGAAGATCGCCAAGACCCTGAACCCCGCCAAGAGGCAGGCGCTGCAGAAGGTCAAGCTCGCGGCTGTGCGTGAGGTGATCCTGGAGGTATGCACTGCATCTGTTGCTGTGGCACCCGCACGCAGGAGCACTGGCAGCCACAAACACGAATGAACACACACCACCAACACCTCCAACCAACAGACCGCCGGGCTCTCTCCCTACGAGAAGCGTATCACTGAGCTGCTGAAGGTGCAGCGTGAGAAGCGTGCCCTGCGTTTCGCCAAGCGCCGTCTTGGGTCGTTCCAGCGCGGCAAGAAGAAGCGTGAGATCGTCCAGAACCTGATGCGCCAGATGGCCAGCAAGAAGAAGACCCTCTAAGAAGCCTTCTTCGCTTGCACTGCGATTATCGACACTGTACTACGCCTTCCGAACTACAGGCTGCCAACAGGCCAGCCTTCTGCAGCCGCCATGCTGCCAGCTGACACATCACACGTGTCGGTACGTGAGTCTGACTGCGGATATCCTCCGCTGATCTTCTGCAGACGGGGTTAGGCCTCGACCGCTTTTCTAGCCTTGCTGTTCAACGTACGCAGTTGCCATCATCGTGTTCGAGTCGTGCTGCAGGAGACAGGAAGCCCTGCTTGCCTGCAGAGTCACGAGCCTTGCGAAAACGTCCCGCCCCGCCCCGCCCCCCTCCCCTTCCCATGCGCCTCGCCACTCTCAGCAATCATTGGCCACATGTTCTGAATATTTGTTCGCGTCTTGTCGGTGGCAGTCGGGAGCAGTTTGTCTCACGCCAGCCCTGCCGGATCACGGGTAGCCATCGAGCACCTGCTCATCGGTCTCGCACACATCAACCACAGGGGGCAGGCAAAAAAAACCAACACTTTAAAATGGTGGCCACGTGGAAGGAGGTGAAGGCGGCGAAGGAGACGGTATGACTTGTGACTTGAGCTGCCATACATGTGCACCTGTGTCTGTGTTGCACCTGTACCACCCCACCACCAACAGCTCCCCAAGGAGGTGAACGGCTGCCGCCGTGGTCTGAACAAGGGGTTCAAGGTGACGAAGATCGCCAAGACCCTGAACCCCGCCAAGAGGCAGGCGCTGCAGAAGGTCAAGCTCGCGGCTGTGCGTGAGGTGATCCTGGAGGTATGCACTGCATCTGTTGCTGTGGCACCCGCACGCAGGAGCACTGGCAGCCACAAACACGAATGAACACACTCCTGCACCTCCACTAACACCTCCTCCAACCAACACCAACCAACAGACCGCCGGGCTCTCCCCCTACGAGAAGCGTATCACTGAGCTGCTGAAGGTGCAGCGTGAGAAGCGCGCCCTGCGTTTCGCCAAGCGCCGTCTTGGGTCGTTCCAGCGCGGCAAGAAGAAGCGTGAGATCGTCCAGAACCTGATGCGCCAGATGGCCAGCAAGAAGAAGACCCTCTAAGAGCGTTCTCCTCCCAAGTGCGCCCTTGGTCTGACTCTTGAGTGCGAGTGGTGACTGCGCCACTGCGCATCAGTGCATATCAGAGACGAAAGGCAGGCTGCAGATCATGGCCAGCGAAGCAGGCACGTCCGAAAGAGTCTATCAAGGCAGAGCAAAAGCAAGTCGTTGTGCGCCGCCACATGGCGGCAGACAGTGCCAGTGAGACGAACCGCCCCTGCCTTCTGCCCGCCCCACCCCCCCCCCCCCCCCCACACCCACTTTGCCTGCAGGAGTTTCTGCATGTCACCCCCCACACAAACATTACGAGAAAGTGCTGGGGTGACCCTGCCTTTTGCCTTCACTCTCTCGACGACAAGCCAGCCATCTGTCAATCTCAATCCTCTCTGCCTCTCCCCAACCCCTACACCCCCATCAATGCACCTACCTCACCCCGCCCTACCGCCACCACCACCACCACCACCACCCCCCCTGCAAGGCCATCCCCCATCACCCCTCTGCCACTACACCCGGCAGCCCAGCACCCCTACACCACCCCTCCTCTGCACCATGGAGCCTTCATGCAGCTCTGTCTCGACGCCTGCCCCCGTGGCTGCTTCTGTCGCCACCCCCGCCACGGTGCCAGTGAAATTCATGCTCACCCGTGCCGGGGTGCTGTGCGAGCGCCGGCGGACCCGCCTGGCCAACCCGGGGTTCACAGATGTGAAGGGGCATGTGCAGCAGTGGGCTTGTGGTGATTTCAACCTGCAATACGTCGACGATGACGGGGAGCTTGTGATGATGGATCTCGACGATGAGTGGGCTGAGTGCCTCGCGCAGTGGGAGCAGCGCCGAGATGCTGCGGCAAAACCCAGCGCCTACGCACTCCGCCTGTTCGTCGAGCTGGAGCCAGGCCTGCCCACGGAGAACGCATCTCTCACAGAAGCTGGGTGTAGCAGGGCGAGGCGTGCGTCTGGGCAGCGCAACCGCCGGCAGCAGCAGGCGGTTGCCTTTGCAGACGTGGATACAGACGAGGAGGCAGCCCTGTCGCAGAGCCGCCGCACCTCCTCCCCACACCCAGGTGCTGCGCCGCGCGGCGCCGAGCGTGTCACACCCTCCCCCACCCCCGCCGACGCCGGGCCACAGCCAGCAGACGGCGGCGAATCCCGCACACCCGACGCTGCCGCTGCCCAGCCCGACCACTCTGAGGCTCTGGCCCAGCTGCAGGTCATGGGGTTCGAGGTGACGGACCAGGTGCGCGAGTCCCTCGCGAGGCACAACGGCAAGATGCGGGAGGTGGTGAACGAGCTGCTGTCGTAAATAGAGAGGGGGGGGCTGTCGGGGTGTGCTTCTCTCTCGGAAAATCTCAGAATTCGATTCGGGGGGGAGCCTTGGCTCAGAAATGTAGAAAGGCTTGGGGTGGGTGGGTGGGTGTGTGTGTGTCGTTGCGCTTCGTTATTTTGTGCCGAACGATGCCTCCCTAGGAGGTGCATGTGTTCAAGATATCCAACACTCTTTTTCATCGAGTCTTTTTGATGCGAACAGCTAGCCGTTCTGCCAGAGGAGAGAGAGAGAGAGAGTGAGAGAGAGTGAAGGTGCACGCACTCACAGAGAGTTTGGTTTCAAGCCCACACATTCTGACACCAGCAGCATAGCAAAAGAGGCAACCCTGTCTGGCTGGCTGTTCTTCTTGGGGGCAGCGAAGATAATATTCACGGATATTGTCGTGTGCATTATTTACATATTTACACCGGAAGTGAAGAAAAACGAAGGAACAGGAGAATGGAAGGGAGGAGAAGGGTGTGTGTGTGGGGCTGAACTGAGCCACAGTCCGTCCCACATGCCCTGCTAGGTGCAGGGCACCCATATCCTACAAAGGGCTGGAACCGAACCGAGACCGCCTCTCTCTCGGTTGGGGCGGGGGGTGGGAGCTCGAGGTCTGCGCGCTGCCGTTCGCTGGCCCGGGCAGGTGGGGGTGGGGGTGGGGGCGAGGTGTGCGATAGGGGGGACTGAATGCGTTGCTATTGTGTTTCCGAAGTGTGCAGGGGGCCTTCTTGCCTTACCACCGCACCCTGCCACGCCCGTTTTCAACCAAACCGGCAGGCCCCACCCGCCACTCCGCCCCTCCCTGCTTGCTGCAGGCAGGGGGGGCGCTTGGTCCTGGTGGTGGCTTCCTGGCCTGCTCTGACCAAAGCGCCGCCGGCACTTTTCAAAGAAAGTCCTGGGAGGATGTATAACGAACTGTAAATTCTGTAAAATTTTGTAAAAAATGGGGGGATTTTTTGGAAAAATGGCCAAAAAAAGAGTGTGGGGAGTTGGGTCCAGTTTAGCAAAGTCCGTGTATTTGGACGCGGCCCCTCAGATAAGGAAGCCGCGTCTCAGGTGCGATATGGGGTGTTGGAGAATTTCAGGGTTCGCCAACCTACCTCTGCTACCAAGGTCCTGGGTAAGACGTTAAACTGCCTGGGGGGGCCGTCCCCGGACCATGACGGGTGCCTGCACCAGGAGTCTAGCACGGCCGTGGTCCAGGGCATGACCGAAAACTGCTTGGGTACCGAGGCTCCCCAGACCAGGAAGGGTGGAGACACCTGGAGTCTAAATAGTCACACCACGTCAGGCCAGACCTTCGCATTGCACTCCGCGAAGACTGCCACACAGCCGCGGGGCAGGTGTGCAGCCTGTGGAAAACCTCGTACAGAAAAGGGTCGGCGACCGCCCGCCCCCAGTCTGAGAGGCATCAGCCGAATCTCGGTGGAGGCGGGCACAAAACAAAAGGGAGAGTCGTCACTGTGCATATCAGCACGGTCCCGCCCTCTGTGCCAGACCAACACACCACCAAAGGAAAAGAGGAAGAGGCGACGTAAGGCAATGCCTCCGTGCGGCCAGGAGAACACGAAATAGCGACCCCCTCAACGGGGAATGCTACGAGCACGGCCAAAAATCGTTCAAATCGTTCAAATTCCCGTTCGAACCGCTATCCCAGGTCCGACTCAAAACTGTGCTGGGCTCTCGGAGACGGGAGCCCGAAAGCGGGAAGACCAAGCCAATTGTTTTTTCGTGCGAGGATCACTCCTCGACACTGTGTGGAAGCCCTGCAGGGCACATCCATGAGACGCATCACAACAGAAGGGACAGAAGAACATGAGGCCACGAGGAAGCTGGCCGTGTATCGCAAAGTTTTCGACAACGTAGCATGCCCGAGAGGAACGTTCTTCCCGTTCCCATTCAGGGTACGGTACACCTGAGGACAGCAAAAGACGGTCACCTTGCAGGCGGGGCAACGCCTGCATGACATGGTTTGACATAAGACTTACTTATTTTTACGCTTATTCCGTAAGATTTGTAAGTCTTATAAGACTTACGGAAATCTTACGGAAATCTTATAAGACTTATAAGAATCTTACGGATTCTTATCAGGCTTACGGAAAATCTTATAAGATTTTTTTATCTTACCAAAAATATTATCGATAATATAAGACTTACAAATCTTATCGGAAAAATCCGTAAGTCTTAAAAGACTTACGGAAAATCTTATAAGTCTTATAAGATTTTCCGCAAGTCTTATAAGACTTATCGGATTTCTGGCAAGAATTTTCCGGAATCTTACAAGAATCTTATGAGATTTTCCCAAAATCTTATAAGACTTTCTCAGATTCTTACAAGTCTTATAAGATTTGACGGCTTATCGTAAGAATTCTTGGCTTTTTTTCGTAAGTGTTCGGAGCCAATAAGCGTAAGAATCCATAAGAATCCAACAAGATTCTTAAGCGGCTTGTCAAACCATGGCATGAACGCAGATAAAATTGCAGCATACGTTCCCTGCATCAGGAGCCGGTTGTCAAGCCTCCCGTGTTGCAGTTGTAGGGCTCCGAATAACACCCAGTTTCATCGGACCGTAACGAGGATCTTGGCATCGACGAGCCACAGACTGTGACACTTTACAGTCGGAATCGCGTCCGACACCTGGTAGGCATTGCCATGCCGATGGAAGGCCCCCCCAGCCCATGGGGGGCCCGGGGTCTCAGACGGTGGGAGGCACTCCAGAGTGGCGTGTGGCCTCCGACCGGCGCGGACTGCGCTACAACACCGCAACCGAGGGCACCTGCAACTACATTTGGATGCGGGACACGGCATCTTCTGAGATGCTCGGCGGGGAGAGGGGGGTCTCTCTGTACCTCCTAGGGAAAGCGGACAGAACGAGGTAGGCACTCGGAGATGGAGCCGAGAGGGGCGGACGGGGGTTCTTTCAGGCAGCGCCGCAACAGCGAGAAGAACACGTGCAACCCCAGAACACGAGGCGCCGTGACGGAGCAACAGGAGAAAACCATAAAAACAGGGCGTCCGGACGACAGACAGGCACGGGACTGGAAACGCAAACAAACAGACAGCCGAAAAGAAGTCGAAGTGAAACGGTTGTACAAAGGGCTCGGCTTTACCGACGTCCTTCGTACAGAGTGAAACGACGACGCCGCCGAAGGCGGCCAATCCGCCGCCCGAAGGGCGGCGGAAAATTTTTTGGGGTGTTTTTGGGTGAAAATCCGGGCAACCCGGGCCCTTTGGGACCACATAGGCCAGGAAAGGCCAAAATTTTCGACTTTTTTCGGAAATTTTCCGATTTTTCACAGTGTGGCAGTCCGCAGACACAGATTTTCGGGTCAGAAAAAAAAATTTTTTTCGACCCAAAAATTTCGGATTTTTTTCCGGAGGGTGTATGGTGACCATCCCGGAAATCCGAAAAAAACCTGATTTTTCCTGATTTTCGGATTTTTCTCGAAATTCGCCCTTGTGTCAACCAGTGGCAAATTTTTCGGAAAATCGGGAAAAACAGGAAAATCCGGAAAATCATACACCCTCCCTGTGGTCTGTTATTTCGTCCGTTATATTGTGTGCCGGTCATGTGCCGCCTGCCGTCAGCCCAGTGCCCTGGTCTTTTCCGCTTCCTAGCCTTATTGGGTGGGTGGGGCGGCAGGGGCTGGCCAGGGGTGGGGCCCGTATTTCTTCTTCTCGCCTGTCTCGAATGGGCCGCGGGTTACGCAATTTCAGTGGCTGCCGAGCCCAGCCCCCTCCCACACGCGTTGTGTTTGCCGTGTACGTTGGCACGCTTGTCGGGGCCAGAGCCTGCAGGATGTGTGGTTGCTGTGTCTGCACGTATCCACACCACCCCCCTCAGCCAGACTCACATCACAGCAAAAATGGTGGCCACGTGGAAGGAGGTGAAGGCGGCGAAGGAGACGGTATGACTTGTGACTTGAGCTGCCCATGTGCACCTGTTCCTGTGCCTGCGCCTGTGTCTGTTGCACCTGCACCACACCACCACCAACAGCTCCCCAAGGAGGTGAACGGCTGCCGCCGTGGTCTGAACAAGGGGTTCAAGGTGACGAAGATCGCCAAGACCCTGAACCCCGCCAAGAGGCAGGCGCTGCAGAAGGTCAAGCTCGCGGCGGTGCGTGAGGTGATCCTGGAGGTACGTACTGCATCTGTTGCTGTGGCACCCGCACGCAGGAGCACTGGCAGCCACAAACACGAATGAACACACACCACCAACACCTCCAACCAACAGACCGCCGGGCTCTCCCCCTACGAGAAGCGTATCACTGAGCTGCTGAAGGTGCAGCGTGAGAAGCGTGCCCTGCGTTTCGCCAAGCGCCGTCTTGGGTCGTTCCAGCGCGGCAAGAAGAAGCGTGAGATCGTCCAGAACCTGATGCGCCAGATGGCCAGCAAGAAGAAGACCCTGTAAGCGGCCCCTTCATGCATCCACCCTTCATCAGCTTCATCAGGCAGTGCGCCTGACGTAGGCATGTGAGTCACTTCAGAACAGATCGCCCCCTGCCCCGCCCCCCCTCCTCCACCCACACCCCCCATGTGGGCAAACCTGTCTCTGCAGCATTTTTCCCGCTCGTGCGCACAAACAGAACTCCTTTACTGGCAGGGCCTTGCGCCACACCCCCACCACCCCACCAGGACACACTGGGGAGGGGACGAGATCCCTGCCGCCACAATGAAGGCCACCGACTTCAAGGCGATGCTGCAGACCCCCAGCAGGCCTGTTGATGGGGCGCTCGACATGAAGCACGTCATCAAAGCCGCGCCACGCCGCCATGAAAAGGACAAGGAGAAGAAGCCGAAACTCCCGGGCCCCGCCCCGAAGGCGGGCGGCGGCGGCGGCGGGAAGGGCGGCAAAGACTGGCGCGAGCGCCGCGAGCAAGGCGCCAAGGGGGTGCAGTACCGCGACCGCGCTGAGGAGAGGCGGAATGCCTCTAACCCCGACTACAAAAATGACGCCGAGCTGCTGGAGAAGGTCGGGATGACCCCCATGATCCCCCGCACCGTGCAGACCCACGCAGCCACCTTCGCCACGCCCTTCGTCACCCCCGCCATGGCACGCATGAACCCACAACTCGCGCAGCAGCTCTCCACCATCAAGGCCGCTGAGGGTGCCATCCCCAACCCGGAGGCTGAAAACATCTCGGATGACGAGGTGCAGCGCCGCCGCCAGGCGCAAATCCTCGACGAGATCCAGAAGTCGAAGGCGCTTGGGGGTGACGAGGTGCACACCCATCTGGTGAAGGGTCTCGACGTCGCCCTGCTGCAGAAGACGAGGGCCCGCCTGCAGGACGAGCAGGCGAAGGTGGATGTGGAGTCGGGCCTGGCGGCGCACACCGCAGCAGAGGAAGGCAGGGCCAGGGCGACCGCGCTGGCCCCACACCCTGTGAAGAAGGCGCAGCCTGCCGTGCCATCCGTGGAGGTTCACACCGGGATGGGGCGCGGGGTGCTGGCGTCGCTCGACGCTGCGGGGTTTGTGGCAAAGCCTGCCGCACGGCAGGCCCTTTCCTCCAAAACGTTCTTCACCTTCGACGCCAGCCTGCAGGAGGCCTGCGAGCCGCCCCGCGTGTCGGTGCGGAGCGGCATCCTCGCCTCTGCAGGGCCTCAGAGCGCAATGTGCAGCGTGGCGGGCGACCTCCTGAAGTCCCTCGCAGAGATTGTCGCCAAGAAGGGCACCAAGGTGCGCCGCGTGCCCCGCGGGGCGAAGCCCGCCGCGGGGGCGGCGGCGGCGCCGGCCACCCCTGCTGTGCGGCTGGTGGGGGACCTCAAGCCTCCTGCGCTGCCTACCCTGCCATCTGGGCTTGGGGGCCCGGCGGTGCATCGCTCGGAGGGGGGTGTGCAGCAGCAGCAGAGGCAGAGGCAGATGCAGAGGCAGCCACCAGCTGCTGCGGCGGCGAAGCCTGCGACGAAGGGGCCTACGATGGGGGCGAAGCTCTTCGGAGATGTCGGCAGTGATGACGATGATGACGACAGCAGTGGCGGTGGCGGGGTGCCGGTGGCAAAGGCGGGGCTGCCTGCGAAGTTCACGCCTCCGCCCCCGGGGCCTGCTGCGGCGCGGGATGATGTCAGCGATGACGGCAGCGACACCGACAGGGCTGTTGCGGAGATGCAGCAGGACCTGATGCGGCGCAAGATGCAGGAGGAGGCGGAGGCAGCGCGCAGGGCGAAGGCGGCGCAGCGGACGGGCGACGAGGATTCCGACGACGACTACGAAATCCCCGACGAGCCGATCCAGATGCCGAGCGAGGGGGCGGCGAAGCCTTCCGCGGATGATGACTACGCAGAGTGCTTCCCTGACTCCTGGGCAGGCCCGAACAAACACGGCTTCGCGGCAGGCATGATGGACCTCGATGAGGGTGACGGTGATTTCGACGATGAGGATAAGCGTGGAGGGAAGGATACCAAGCGGAAGTATGTTATTTAAGGTTGGTGGTGGTTTAGAACGATGTGTGTGTGATGTGCAAAAAGGTGTTGCGTATGCCACCGCGCTGCTGTGTCTCTCTCGCCTATGCCCCTATGTGCCTCTGTCACTTCGCCTCTTTGTTGCAGGGGGGAGCGCCTCGAAAAGATGAAGCACGATGCAAAGCTGGACAGGCAGTTCCGGCAGTTCGAGAGGTCGGCCGAATCGTATGCCCGTCACACATGCCATGCCTGCTGGTTGTCAAACCGCCCCCCGTTTATTTGTGACTGTCAAAACCGCGAGCACACCCCCGGGATTTGTAGTAAGATTTCCATTCCATTGCCACCACACACCCACACAGGCGGAAGAAACGCGGTGCCGATGGCGGCGATGCCCCAGACACGAAGCGCTCACGGAACAGCTGATCGCAAACCGCCATGCTGGACGATGCAGCCAACCCTGCGACCCTCCTCACACGCCCCCCTGTGTTTCTCAGCACAGCTGTGTGGGGCTGGCGGGGCGGGGGTGGGGCGGGGTGGCCATGTCGTGTGTGCCCTCCGTGGTGCAGCCCCCGTTGCTGCACCCACCCATGCAAGTTGTATATTCTGCCCCCCCCCCCCCCCCCCCACACAGCCGGGCCTTACCCCTAACCTGAAGCTGTGCCGCACCACACTCACACCCGGCAGCTCCCGGGTAGGTAGCACACCCTGTGGCAGTCGGGGCAGCGCGGTGATACGATGCCCCGGCACACCACCCCACGCCATCCCCACACCCCCCTTCACCTCCGAACGCCCGGCGTGTGACCATCCTCACCTCTGTTCCGCACAGTGCATTCTAGAAACCCCCCCCCCCCCCCCCAACGAAACCCCAGTTATGTCACGACCCCTCCACACCACACCCCCTCCTCTGCAGGACACAATGCACAGTCTCGAGGGTGAGGGTGAGGGTGTCGGGGCGTCGCCCCCTGTGGGGTCGTCCATCCAGGAGCCGACCCCGCTGGACCACGCGGATGCCGAAGCCGACGACGACGCCGCCACGGCGGAGCCCCCCGCCCCACAGCTGGACCTCCCCGCCAGCACCGCCCCCTCCGCGCCCCCTGCGGACAGCGTCGCGGTGACGGTTGGCGATGCGGCAGACGAGCCGGAGCTGGACGCCCTCACCTCTGCCCGCGAGCGCTACTTCAAAGGCAAGGCAGCCACAGCCCTCCCCGCCGACACTGATCTCCTCGGAAGCACCCGCGGGGGGTTTGGCGATGCAAATGCAAACCTCAGCGTCCGCTCCAACAAGCGTTCCTCCCTCCGCGTCGCCGGGGAGACCTCCCCGATCCCCAAGACGGCGCAAATCCTCGCCCCTGAGGATGAGGAGGGCCCCTCCTCGTTCCGCTCCGGCGACGAATCCGCCTTCGACGAGCCCAGCAGGAAGTCCGGCATGTTCAGCGCACGCGGCAGCCTCGCCGAATGCTCCCCCCTCCTCCCCGGGGAAGCCCTGCCCATGGGGGAGCCCCCCAGCGGCAGGGGGGGTGCCATGGCGAACCTCCTCAACTGCATCCTCGACGCGGGGCTGGTGGGCGTGCCCTACGCCCTGGGGCAGAGCGGGCTGCTCCTGGGCATACTGATGGTGATCGGGACAGGCCTCCTCACATGCTACGGCCTGGAGCTGCTGATCCACGTGTCTGACGCAGCGGTGCGCCACGGCGCCATCAGCTGTGTCGCCTATGAGGAGGTCGCAGAGCTGGCAGGCGGGAAGCGGATGCGCGCCCTCCTCGTCGGGGTTCAGTTCCTCTACTGCTTCGGTGCGCTGGTGGGGTATGTCTTCGTCGTGAAGGACAGCCTCTCCGATGCCCTCAAAGCCCTGGCGGGGGGCACGAAGCTGGACATCGCAGGCGACTCCGCCGACGAGATGCTCTACGCAGGGATGGTGGCGGTTGTGGTGATCTTCCCCCTCTGCTGCCTCCGCTCTGTGGCAGACCTCGGGCACGCCAGTGCGGTGACCGTTGCGATTGTGATCGGGCTCCTCGGGATCTTCACCGGGAACTACATCTCCGAGGGGTTCCAGGGTGACGAGGATGAGAAGTATTCTTTCGTCGCCCGCCCGAAGTTCTTCAACGTGGTGGGGACATGCATTTTCGCTTTCATGTGCCACCACAACGAGTTCTCCATCTACAGGTCGCTGGGGTCGAAGGCCACGCCGGAGAACTTCACCCCGGTGCTGCGGGGTGCGGTGGCCCTCTCCGTGCTCCTCTCCCTTGCCATCGGGGTGATGGTGTACCTCTCCTATGGGGACTCCCTGAAGAGTGACATCTTTAAAAACTACACCAGCACGCACCCTGCGATTCAGATCGCAAAGCTGGGCATGGTGGTGAACATGCTTCTGAGCTTCCCGATGAACTTCGGCGTGGCACGCGAGATGCTGCAGGTGCTGCTGTCGCAGGCCACGGCGACGGATGACCAGCGGAAGAGGCACTCCATGGCGCGCACCAGCATCTCCGCCTTCAGCGGCAGGGAGCGCCTGTCGAGGAGCCGCAACACCATGACGCGGCAGTCGCATGCCACGGGGATGTCTGGGATGTCATGCATGTCCTTCGACCCCGAGGGCAACCCCACCACAATGGTCTGGTCCGAGCTCGACAGGCCTCCGAAGAGCTTCGCGGAGTCTGCGGCTGGTGGCGGTGTCCGCGATCACACCCCATTCGGGTTCCACGTCCTGACGACAGTTCCCCTCTTCATTGTCGCGCTGGCCGCAGGCCTGCTTATCACAAGTCTCGGGGCAACGCTCGATCTGGTTGGCGGCCTGCTTGGATCGCTGCTGGGGTTTGTGTTCCCCGCTATCATCGCGCTGCAGCTGGAGGACCGCCCATACGGCGGCCGGATTGCCTGCTATGTGCTCCTCACAGTCGGGGTTATCGCGGGGTTTGCCGGCACCATCTCCGCAATCCTGACCTTCATCAACGGGGAGGATTAAGAAAAAAGAATAGAGGTTAGAAACAAAGAACCGCCCTTCTCTCTGCCAACTCCGCGCAACTGCCCCCCGCCAGGACTGTAGGTCGTCAAAACCAAAAGAAACGAGGGGGAAAGGGAGGGGGGCGGGGTGGGGTGGGTTCGTTTTACTGCCTGCTTCTGCTGCGGAGTGGAGGAGAAAATCCGGGGAGGAGTTGGCTGGGTGGGGGGGGGGGTTTGGGGGGAGAGAGAGGGAGAGAGAGAGATCCGTTTCTGTCTGTGATTGTGAGGCGCGTGTGCTGTATACAGCCCCTCCTCCCTGGAGGCGATACGTTGTATTTTTCCCTTGTTTGCATCAGAAAACGCGCTGCGGAGAAGGGGGAGGGGGGGGGGGGGGTCAGGGCAGGTGTCACCACACCCACAGAGGAGCACGCGGCACATGCTGGTCACACGCCTCCCCGCCGTATTTGCCTTGCATCGTATCTGCCTTTGCGATCTCTATCCCTTCCCTACACACTCCTTGGTCTGCACGCGACATTTTTTTGTGCAGATTGCAGAATGCAGAATACCAAACGTTGAACAAACCAGAATCGAAGCAAAATTGTTCCCACGTGTGATATGTGTTGTTGCTGTGCATAGCAGGTTGTGGTGTGGGGTGTGGGGATGGGTCAAAAAAAAAAAGAAGGTTGGTCGGGACAATAAAGTCTGCGCCTCACACAATTTCTTCGGCTTGAGTTTCATCTCTTATTTCGGTGCCACAACTGGGTCAGTTTGGCACAGATCCAAGTCCCCCCACCCCCACCCACACCCATACCCCTCCCCCACCCCCCCCCACCACACACACGTTGTGAAGAGTCCAACCTTTGGAGGGTGGGTAGCCGATGCGCCTCTTCCAAGCAACCACCATGGCAATCAATTATTCCTGGTTTTTTCCCCCCCACCTCCTCGAAAGCACCCTGACCTACCTGCCTTCCCCGTCGTGTGTAAGTGGCCTGTCCAAATGATGTGGCTATGCCCTCTGCCTGGCTATTTTAGTTGCCGAGGGGAGAGTTCCACACCGAGGTAACGTACGGCGGCTCATGTAGGGGCCCCCTATCCAAAGGGTGTGTTTAAGCCGCCTTTGGCCCCGATTTAGCCGTTTGGATCGGGGGGCTTATACATGGGAGGGGTATAGGGGGAGTAGGTGCCCAAAAAAAATCTCTGCACCCTTCCCAGTCCCCTGCTTTTGAACGAAACATCTCGCGCTGCTCAAAATAAAATGAAAATTTGTCACGTCTGCACCAGGCTTGCTCCTAACATGGAATACGGAATACACTCTCCGAGATTTCCCGATTTTTTTGGTAAAACACACCCCGTGTGGTAGAGAAAATACGGCAAGAGTCTCGGTGGGTCGGAAGAGCAGATGGTTCCCGCAACAGCTCCCGGGGAGCGGCGGGTATTTCGCATAGGATGCCGGATGTGTGAACACGTTTGTGCGGTTTGCCCTGTGTTGTGTGAACATATGTGTATGTGTGTGTGTATGCTCCACCCAACCCGACACATTTTCTGTACTTCAGACAGGTAAGGTCACTCGACACGCGGGGGGGGGGGGGGGGGGGGGTTTTGTTGTGTGTTTTTTCTGCCAGCCGACATCACTAGCGCCAGCGAGAAAAAAAAAACGCGTGACGAGTGACGGGTTGAGGTGGAAGCGATCAATGCAAAAATCATCTGAAAGGAAGACTCGAGAGACTGCTGCTGTATTTTCTAAGGAGGTCACCCCAAAATACCGAATTTACCGTTTTTACCGTTTTTACCGCTAGTTTACCGCTGGGCCTTTGTCACAAAACCGGTTTTTTACCGGTAACCGGACATGGGACACGCGGGACAGGCGGACCGGTAAAACCGGTAGGTGGCACCGGTTTTTTTGTGTCCCCTCAAAACTTTTTTGGCGGTTTTCTGGTGACCGTCTATAGGGGGACCCTTTTCAAAAATTTTTCCGGGGTGGGCCTATTTTGCATATTTGAGCCCGATTTCAAAGGAATTTCTGAGTTTTGAGCCCGTTTTGAGGCCTAAAACGCGTCATCGAATTTCCATTTTTCTGCCCGTACGGGCAGGGACTTGGCCAAAATAGCTCAAAAAATTTTCCGGGGGGCTTCGCCCCCCGGACCCCCCATGTGGGGGGCTCCGCCCCCCACGCCCCCCGCCCCCCCCCCCCCCCCCCCACCTCCCTCCCGGCCGGGGGCCGGTTCGGTCGGTCGTCGGCTGCGCCCAAAGGGCGTGTGGTAGCCGACGCCCTTTTGTGCTCGCCTCCTCCCTCCGACACCTCGTGGATCTCTTTACTGCTTGGTCGGTACCGAAGCCGTCTCGACGCCCTGACTTCCGGGGTTGGCAAGGGCTGCGAATGTACGTGCCAGGGGGCAACCGTCAGTGAGTCACGCAGCACCTGTGGCAACGCGGAGCAATGTGTCCCGTCAGCGACACCGCGAAACCTCCCGTTGGTGGCCGTCGGACACCAACGGGAGGTTTCGCGGGAATACTGCTGCCGACGAACGAACAATGGCGGCGGCTCCACATACTCACCGGAGTCGACACGTGTACCCCCCGTGGTACTCAGCGTGCCGCCGTCAGTCTCCTCGCGGTCGACTTCACCTTGGCGAAGCGGAGGTGTGCCCCTCACAGGGGCCACCATCGCATGCCGCATCGTGGTGCATGGTGGAGCGTTGCAGTGCAGTGTGCTCCTCAACTTTGTGTCACGCTTCCTGCACCTGGGTGTGGACAACGGGTGTGCTCACTTCTCGCAGCATAGCTGGCGGTGGGTGGCACGTGCTGGAGCGACTTCCAGGTTGATCTGGTGCAGACCTGAGGATGGCGTGGCTGACGCAGGGCGGTACAGTGGGACGCCCGGACCGGCACTCCTAAGGCCGTCTGCCATGTCCTCCCCCCGCGCGCCCGGGCAGTGCCTTCGCTTACTGTCGAGCTACCGAGTCTCTGGGGTACGGCTTCAAAAGTGGACCGTGCCTGGCACCAACGACCTGTGTCCGTGCGTTGCTGACCGTGCACTGCTCTCGTTTCGAGTCCCTATCAGCAGCACCAAGTCGTACGTCGCCGTCCTGGGCTGTGCCGGTCCCCTAACCCTGTCCCCGTGTCGCAGGGGGCAGTGGGTGACCACGGGGTGGATTCCCTAACACCCCACCCGCGAGGCCGGGCACAGGAAGCGTCCCCAAAAATTCTGGAATTTGAAAAATGAGCTCACTTTGCTAAACTGGACCCAACTCCCCACACTCTTTTTTTTGGTCATTTTCCCCGATTTTACCGGTTTGTCCCCGGATGTCCCCCCGTGTCCCCCCGTGTCTTAAGGTGACCTCCTAAGGATTTTTAGGAGGGGAAATTTATTTTTTTCTAAGGATTTTCCTTAGGAAACTTTTTCCGAGGGGGGGGATGAGGATGAGTCCTCCAGGCACCCGCCCCTTTCCTGTTTCTTCCCGGCAGCCAAAAAATCGGTGTTCTTTCCAGCCAAGACCCAGATGTTCACTACCGTGGCCTCCGGCGGCTGGGGGGCTCTGCCCCCCAGACCCCCCTGTGGCTTGTGCCTGTCTTGTCACCAAGTCCTTACGCGCACACCACTATGGCATGTCAAGAAGGGGTGTCGTTGGAAAAAACGGTCCCGAAACCTATTTTTTGCCTTCATCCGGCAGCTGATGATGGCGGGATCACTGGCCACGGAGGAGAGATGAGCCGTGGACGCCGGATACCCCATCTAGCGAGTCGAACCAGTGGGAACTGTCAGATGGCGCCGACCCTATAGGAGGTCATCAGGCCGCGCAGCGCCTCATGCTGTTGAGGCAACCGTCGCATGCATCGGTCGTACGCGCCTTACAGCACAATGAAAACAAGGCGGTCATTGCCGACATTGTGTTTGGCCGCGGATGGCGAGCTACCGGACCTGGGCTGCCAGTGGTGGTCTCGATCGAGGAGGCCTTCGCCATGCGGTTCCGGTTGCGGCGGTCGTGCCGAAACGAGCGCCCATGAGTGAGTTGTGACAGAATTTTCCAAGGCAGTGCACTGCGTGAGGTTGTGGGACTAGCACAGGGAACTGCTGGGTCCGAAATCCAAGGCAAAAATCCTTAGAAAAAAGCAGGAATACATTTCCGGGATTTTGGCTATTTTTCAAGGAATACGGAGCAAGCCTGGTCTGCACGGTTTGCTTCCGATGTTTTTCTTATTGTGGTGACGCCTTCCACCCGCACTTGGGAGAAGAGGCCTGTTTTCGCCGTGGGGGGAGTTTTTTTTGTCAGAACAACGCGTTTTTCCAACTAAAAAGACTCGTGGCAGCGTTCGGTATCTGCACACATGCACAAGCAGGCACCGTTCGTACAAACAAAGAACGCAACTCCAAGTCTTTTTGAGGAGCAAACAAGGCTCCGGCCACAGCAAACCATCTTGGCAAATCCCACCCCGTTCGAAGTATGCACGAACCCGAATTATGCGAAAACCGTCTTGACACACCCCCGTATCGCACATTATTTTAATATCAGTGCAGAATGCAAATCAAGTCTATGCCAGTCTTGTAGATGACCTAGGCAATGAAGTGTATAGCAAACGCAGTTCTCGTGACGACAGCGGTCTTTTGTGGACTTCTGTTCGATGCTGGCTCGCTCACCCAACATTGCCCCCGTCGATATGTGAAACTCCGTCCCGCTGTCCTGCTTGCAGGAGTGGGGCCCCCCACTGTTCACGCCACTGCCTGGCTGTCATTTTCCGCCAGGCAAGTTGTCCGTCGTTCAAAAAAGACAGCGAAAAAGAGCCCCCCCACAAAATCTTGTCGCGTGTGTGTGTGTGCGGGGTGTGTGGAGGCCTCCCGTGGACGGGTTTACAGCCACCCTTGTGCCCCGTAGCGAAGGCCGCCCCACCTCTGACCCCTCCCCTGACGGCAACAGGGCGGGCTGTGCATCAGTTGACCGCTTTCTGACATGTCTGGAAGGGCGCTGGGGCCTGCCTTGGCGTGTTGAGGCCTCGCCGCCGAATTGCAGTCGAAGTGAACTCCTTTAGGATTCTTTCCGTCAGGCATTGGTCGTTCGTCCTGGGTTGGGACTTTGTAGGCCATTGAAACTAGGTAGTCACATCGAGACGGCAAAAACGTCCCGATTTCTTCATCGTGTGAGAAACTTGTCTTTTTTTTTGGCTATGTTTTTTTTTGCCCGATGCCATGTGTTGCTCGGGTATTTGGAAAAAGAAAAACCAAATTTGGGCCAGGGGGGGGAGGCGGCAGCGGGTGGCTTCTCCCACTCTCCCTCTTTCTTCTCTGTCTCCCTTTTCGTTCCGGATTTCTTCCCGTTTCGGATTGGGAGCTGCTTTTTTTTTTTGAAATGGAAATTGGAGCATCCTCCCCGCCTCCCCCCATACGCCCTCCCCTGTTTGCTTCGCTATTTCCATGCACACACAGGTCAGGCGCAGCTTCGGAGTCCGACATGCCCACAGGCGCGCACGCACGCACACGTGCCGTGGTTACTGATGGGCCTTTGTCCTGCAGTGCTGCAGAGTTGGATGTCGCGCCACTGCCAGCACACACCGCACCGACACCACCGTCTGGGAATATCAACGCCACTCTTCAGTTTGCCCTTGCTCTTTCGGTCCAATCGCGAGCCTGTATGCTGGGTGCCAAATAAAATACGCGCCCCTATCCCCGAGTCCCCTCAAACCCCCGCTGCGGTGAGATCTATGTGATTACATCAAGGGTTCCGCTGATGTGCAGGAACCGTTTCCCAAAAGGAAACTTGGGGCTTTTTGTATGAGTTGGTGTAGTGGGATGGAACCGCCACGCTTAACCACCAGTATAAACCCGGGATGGTTCTTTTTAGTTTGTTCGATTTTTTTTGAGCACATTTATGATGCGTAAAAGTGTAGGAGTGCTTCCGACGATCCTGTTCCTTTTCTGTGTGTCTAGCTATCTCGTGTTCACATGTGCTCCACACCCACATCAAAGCAGCAGGCTCTAGGGTGGTGGAAGCGTCAACGCAGACTATAGTGAAGGTGAAGCGAAGTCGCCGACGTGACACTACTCCGGAGCTAGCATCAGACAACGTCGTCAGCGGACGGGGGGCGTGAGAGAGCTTAAGGCAGGATCGCCGCTGGTCGGTAATCCTCGATGAAAGGTGAAGACGAAAGAAGCTACGAGCGTGAGGTGATCAAGTAGTCAAGACCGAGTGATCGTACCTCAAGACAGAACTGACGCTGACCGGTGTCTGGCCACAATGAGAGGGAGACAGAGTTCATAAGCCTTAAGACAGAACTGCCGCTGGTCGGTGTCTGGTCGAGAGGAGAGCAAGACAGGTGTGTTCAGCCCATAGATAGATATTCAGTCAGGTCATAAACCTCAAGACAGAACTGCCGCTGGTCGGTGTCTAGTCCAGAGGAGAGAGAGGCAAGTGTTCAGCCAGTCCATAAGCCTTACGACAGAACTGCCGCTGGTCGGTGTCTGGTCAAGAAGGAGAGTAAGGCAACTGTGTGTTCAGTGTATAAACCTCAAGACGGAACTGCCGCTGGTCGGTGTCTGGTCGAGAGGAGAGCAAGGCAAGTGTTCAGCCAGTCCATACGCCTTACGACAGAACTGCCGCTGGTCGGTGTCTGGTCAAGAAGGAGAGTACGGCAACAGTGTGTTCAGTGTATAAACCTCAAGACGGAACTGCCGCTGGTCGGTGTCTAGTCCAGAGGAGAGAGAGGCAAGTGTTCAGCCAGTCCATAAGCCTTACGACAGAACTGCCGCTGGTCGGTGTCTGGTCAAGAAGGAGAGTACGGCAACAGTGTGTTCAGTGTATAAACCTCAAGACGGAACTGCCGCTGGTCGGTGTCTAGTCCAGAGGAGAGAGAGGCAAGTGTTCAGCCAGTCCATAAGCCTTACGACAGAACTGCCGCTGGTCGGTGTCTGGTCAAGAAGGAGAGTACGGCAACAGTGTGTTCAGTGTATAAACCTCAAGACGGAACTGCCGCTGGTCGGTGTCTAGTCCAGAGGAGAGAGAGGCAAGTGTTCAGCCAGTCCATAAGCCTTACGACAGAACTGCCGCTGGTCGGTGTCTGGTCAAGAAGGAGATGAAAGGCTAGTGTTTTTGGAGTATGGAGCGCCTCAAGACAGAACTGCCGCCGGTCGGTGTCTGGTCAAGAGACAACCTCGAGACAAAGCTGCCGCTGGTCGGTATCTAGTCAAGAGGACAACAAATACCGCAAGACACTAGGAAGAGCTCGCCGCTAGTCGGCGTCTCGGTGGGAGAAGGAATACCACCAGAAGGCCTCGAGACAGGACCGCCGCTGGTCGGTATCCATCCAGGTGAGCTGAAAGAGTCTCGTGACAGAAACGTGATGATCAGTGATTCAAGAGAGAAGGCCTCAATACAGAACTGCCGCTGGTCGGTGTCTTAAAGAGGATAGGTCTATTAGAAATCAAGCGGCGAGATCAAAAATAGTACGGAAGGGCCTCAAGACACGACTACAGCTTATCCCCGGCGTGCAATGCAGCGAAGAGACCAGAACAGAGAGTCCCCGAGTGTACAGATGATCCTTGAGCAAGATGAAAGGCGGGGGATGGGATGCGACCGAGTGCCGTAGCGCTGCAGATTGAGCACTGTAGTATCCCACCCGCCCCACCAAAGCCCCTGCAGCCATGATTCAGTCCACTAGCGCGGACAAGCAGGCAGCCCGCCGCAGCATAGAGACAAAAAGGCTGAAGAAAGCGGCGGCCTTCATCAGAGGTTGGGACTGCCTGGTGCGTGCAGGGCCACAGGCACAGGTGCGGGGGCCTCGGACGATACCCCAACGGAATCGGGAGCCCGTTCGTCGACAGAAAGGGCGATGTGTGCGGGGGACCCCTACCAGCGGGCGCCATACCTCGAAAAGGGTGCAGCAACCGATGTCGCGACAAGAGGAGTCCGAGTCAGGGCTGTCTGACTTCTCGCCGCAGGGTGACATGAGTCAGCCCACCTGAGGACACACGTGCGAGCCGAGATCTCACGGGTGCCGCGCGCAAAAGAGGCAGCATCCCGCAAGGAGTAGCGCTGATCACTCCCGCTTCAGAAAATGCCGTCCCGAAGAGGAGAGGACAGAAGCCGGCAAAGGGCAACGAAAGTCGACGAGACGTGGCACGCGATCAGGCAGGGGTCATGCTGTGGCGCAGCGCGGGCATTACATGGATATTCTATGACTGGCACCGAGAGATCAACGATATCGACTACAACTGGAGACCATCATACCGTGATTGGGCTCGACACGAGCCGGAGGATCACGATCGCCCTGAGGGGCGAGAAGCTCACGTCACATTCCCGAAAGTGGGGAGACTTTACCGCACTGGTGATATCGGGTGTGCCGGCGGATAATTTACGACTGATTTAACAACACCCGTCGCAGGCGAGGCGGTCCGGCAGTGGGGTCAGATGGGGAGACGAGGGGCCCGTCGCTCAGATATTGCAGACGAGACTAACGAATACGATATAGACCACCCAGGGCGGGAGATGGGTATCCCCTCCGATGACCGAGTCGCGAGTTTTCCCCCAACATCACACCGAGCCGGACCGGACGAGGCACACAAGGTAAACAGGCCGAACTTCAAGCGGCTGACTTACGCCGAGCTGAACGGATTCTGGAGGACATCACGGAAGTGCAGTCGGTCCGTGCGCTAGTCCACGACCGAGACAGACGCAGCAAGGGTTCTCGAGGAGAAGTTCCAGAGCCGCACTTCATCCGCAACTCCTCGAACCACTTGAAGACCACAGGGAGCTGACGCGTCTGCAAGGGCCTAAACACCCAAAGTATGTACATCCCGACGGGAGGACAAGCGGTACCAGTCAGAAATGCAGGTTGTATGCGAAAGACAGCCCCGACAGTCTCAAGGGCGAGATGTTGAGCACCAACGCACCAGACCTGTGCTGTGTAGCCTCCCCTCTGCGGACGAGACCATCACCGAGCAGAGCGGGGAGGATATCAAGATTTGACACATACACACAACACTGCCCGTTACGACGCACGTGTCGCGGCGAGCGATGCCTAATGGAAGGGGCCCAACACTAAGACAGATCTACCACGCACACCACTACGACGAGACCGATGATCAGGGGGACATGGGGCCAGGGATAGAGAGCTTGTACGGCGAAGACGCGGGCATCCCTTGCGGTGATACCATCGTGAGGCCCCCCCCATCACCACACCAAGCCGGACCAGATGATACGATAGCGCCGATCAGTGTAAACCGACTCAACGTGGGGCGGCTGCGGGAGATCGATCTCCATGACGAGTTGAAGGGGGTTCTGGAGAGCATAACGGATGTGCAGGCGTTCCGGGCGCTGTTCCACGAGGAAGGGGCAGCAAGAATCCTCGAGAGGCGGACATTCCCTGTCTCCATCACGTACTGCAACACCTCAAATCACTGGAAGACTTCAACGTGCTGACGCGTCTAGAAGGGCCTGAAAACCCGAAGTGTGTGATCCCGGCGTACACCGTGGCGAAGAAGAGCGGGGGCCTGCGGTTTATCTGCGATGCGCGACTCATCAACGCGTGCATGGTGCGCCCCCCGGAAATGCGGCTGCGGTATATCACAGATCTGGTGAGGCGGGTGAAGGACAAGTCGTGGGTGTATCTGGCAGACGCGCGCTCCTGGTTCTACCAGTTTCGAGTTAGCCGAGGACATCCGGCCGTACTTCGCAGTGTTCGTCGGCGGTACACGAGCGAAATTCGTCAAAACACAACTCGCAGTGATGTGCATGGGGTGGTCGCACGTCCCGGCCATAGCTCACAGAGCGGCGCGCGCCCTGCTCCCTCCCGAGGCGGGTGAGACGTGGATCGACAACTTCGTCGTCGTGGGGGCGACCCGGGATGAAGCCACAGCAAAGTACAAGCTGTTCCGGGAGAAGTGTGAGTATGTCGGTGTAGAATTGAACAACGACGACCCGCAGATGGGCAAGCCCTGACAGCTGTTTAGCACTTTTGGCATACAATTCGACCTGGTGGGCCACCGCCACCGCATGGCGGAGGCCTGGGTAAAGAAGGTGATCGACCGCGACGAAGTACAGGAGATCACAAGCGGTGGGGTGACCCCGCGCAGCTTCTACAAAGTGTTCGGGAGTTTGGTGTGGCACGGATACGTGATGTCGAGACCTCTATGCTACATGCCGGCCACTCTGTCTTACATCCGGAGAATCGCACGCGACATGAAGCGACACGTCAGTGAGTGGGACATTCAACGCCACATCCCTACATCAGTGAGGCAGGAGGTGGCGCGCCGCCTCGAGACGATTCACAACAACGAGTGGAGGGGGCAGGAACCTCTGGAGCGTATCACGCTGTGGTCGGATGCGTCGAGCGAGGAGTGGGCGGCGAAGATTACTGTCAACGAGAGAACCATAGTAGCACAAGGCGTATTCAGCAGTACAGACCGCCCGAAGCACATCTACCTGAAGGAGCTCGGCGCCGCCCTGCAGGCAGTCCGACTGGCGGTGGCGCATGTGCGAGCGAAGGTGCTGGTCGCGAAGATCGACAACAAGGCGGCGATGTTCTCGCTCGCGAAGGGACACAGCGCAAACTACGCGGCAAACATCATCCTGCAACAAATGTACAACACGGCAACGGCGCACGACATGGTCTTCGCGCCGGAATGGGTTCCAACAGATCAGCAAGAGGCGGACTGCTTCACACGGGGGGTGAAGGCAGACTACAATTTTCCTCTAGCGACTCTAACCCTCTGAGGCGGGACGAGCCCGTCTCGGACCGAGTAGCGGACACAACACCCCGCGGTGGTCGAGACCACCACGTCCCTAAGGGAACCTCAGGGTCCAGGTGGAAGCGTCAACGCATCATTTAGGAAGAAGGAAGCACGGTTGCTACGCTTTTTGAGCACATTTATGATGCGTAAAAGTGTAGGAGTGCTTCCGACGATCCTGTTCCTTTTCTGTGTGTCTAGCTATCTCGTGTTCACATGTGCTCCACACCCACATCAAAGCAGCAGGCTCTAGGGTGGTGGAAGCGTCAACGCATCATTTAGGAAGAAGGAAGCACGGTTGCTACGCTTTTCTCCTGGCAGAATTATTTTCGGCTGATTTTAATTCCACCCCTTCGTTCTGCCAGGTATATACCGTATTCGGAAAAATACTGGAACGGAATAATGTTCCAAGTTCCAGCCGAGACCCCATTTGTTCCAGTTATTTTCCGTTCCAGAATTGTTCTGGGGGGTCTGCGCGGACTTGGCCGTTTTCTGGGAGTCGGGTACTTTCCCAAGGGTATGCTGGGCCCACCATCCTCCACCATGGCATGGGGTGGGGTGAGGTGGGATTTCGGACATGTGCCCGAAAAACTGACAAGTACCCGCCAATTTCCCCCATATTCTAATTCTGGAACGGAAAAATACTGGAACGGAATAATGTTCCAAGTTTCGAAAACTCGGGTTTGTTCCAGTTATTTTCCGTTCCAGAAAAAATCCGTTCCAGCATTTTTCCGTTCCAGTATTTTTCCGAATACGGTATACCCAATCCCAATTGGGAGAAACACCCCTTCGCCGGGTCTGTTTGAATTGCGTTTGGGCAATATTTTTCTGCCACCACCCTTTGGGTTCCACCCTCGCGAGTGCATCTAAAAGTTACACTGTTCCCATTTTATCTGCACCATAAATTCCTCTGCTCTCGTTGGTAATGTTGGATTAGCGGACCTGCATCGGTACAGAAATCCACAAGAAACCGCTGCACGAGAAAATGATACACTATCGTTCCACTGTTCCATTTTATTTGCACCATAACCCTTCTGCTCTCGAATATCACTTGGCGGGGTGGTGGTGGTGGGGGTGGGTGTAATAATTCCTGCGCCCTTCGTTTTTTAAGCCGGAATCTCGCGCCACGTTCCCGCTCTCTTCCCGTTGCCTTGTCATAAACGACGTTGCTGCTCTTCTCTGAGAGACACAATTCTTCATGCAGAACGCGCACGCCCACACCCACCCCCATACCCCCACCCCACCCCACCCCCCCCACACCCCCAGGTAACGTGTGGAATGATTTTGCCTCCGTTCATATCTCAACATGGATCTCTCAGACATTTGTGTGGTGTCTGATCATACGTGTGACAACCTGCATCGCAGATGGTTCGGCCCGGATGTGCCTGTGGTGGCGAGTCACTATTTTGAAGGGGGAGGGGGGGAGGGGGGTCGAGTCGAGATACTCAGCAGAGACCCGCTCTGTGGGGGGGGTCTCTACTGAGTCACTGGGAGGGGGTGGGGGTGGGAGGAAACTATCTGCTGTTGAGGCGGCACAGCCAGAAAAGAAGCAGTAATCTGGCCGATATGTCCCCCACCCGACCCCCCCCCCCCCCCACCGCTCCCACTTCCACCCCCGCAGCAGCCCTCCTGTTGTCCACCGCTTCAACGCCGTGATACCCTGTTCCATTTTGATCACATTCGAGTGGATTGTGTCCGTCCGTTCTCAGAATGCTTTTTGGGTGTGGCCAAAAAAATCCCCCCCTGCCACACAGGCTGTACATCGCACAACACCCTGTCCTCCCCATCTGGTGTGCAGCGGGAGTGGCCACCTTCTCAAGTGGGTGACATCTCTGCGGGGGTGGTGGGGGGAGGGCGGGAGAGGACATTCACCACCACCGCCACCACCACCCCCCACCCCCTCCCCCCCCCCCCCTACCCCCAGTGTTGAAATATACGTACCGTATACGTAAATATTATGGAACGGGCCCATTTTTGGCCGGTCCGTTCCATAATATTTACGTTCCAAAATATTTACAGGGCCAGTTCGGGACTCGGTGGTGAGGACGGCTTGCGTCAGGAATCGCGCGAAAAGTGCACGAGTAGGTCCCGTCAGGGACTCTGTACGCCGTCCGATCACCTGGTCCAAGTCCCCGAGTCGCAGAAAGCCCTGTAAATATTATGGAACGAAAAAAATCTGGAACGCCAACCCACCAGCGTTCCAAAATATTTACGTTCCATAATATTTACGTTCCATAATATTTACGTTCCAAAATATTTACGTATACGGTATAATACGTACACGTATATATACGTATATATACGTATATATACGTATATATACGTATACGTGGCCCCCTCAGAATACCCTGGTTTTCGGCCTTTTTGTTGGTACCTAGGGTACCCCGAGAGAATGTCACCCCCCTCGAGGGCCCAGGGCCGAGGGGGGGGGGTGACATTCTTCCCAGCCGCTACACAGGGCAACCGTTGAAGAACGTCACCCCCTCTGTACAGGGTGGCCGTTGGAGAATGTCACCCCCCAAGCGGAGGCCGAGGGGGGGGGGGTGACATTCTCTCGGGGTACCCTAGGTACTCCGTGGGAAGGCTTTAGTCATCCCCCAATCACCTCTCACGCCCGTTCCCATCACCCTGCAGCCTTGACGTGCGCACAAGATGGCAAGGTGACCAACGGTACCGGTACCGTTGGTCACCTTGCCACAGGCTCAGCCTGTACAGTACCCTCCTCACTGCAATATATGCCTGAGGAGGGGAAGAAGCAGAAGTGGGCGGAGGCGTGGGTCGTGGAGGACCTGGCGGGGGAAGGGTTGATGACGTTATACATTCGTGTTTTTGTGGGCGGTGTAGCGAAGTGCAGTGCACATTTCTTGGCGAGGGTGGTGTCAGGGTTTGCCCCGGCACCGCCAAGAAGGAGCAGGTGTACCATGCCTTCCTCAAAGAGCCCATTGGGCTCGGGTATCCGCCACCGCCCGAGCACCGCGTATACTACGTATATATACGTATTTTAGGGTATAATACGCGACGTATATATACGTATATATACTCGATACGTAGCGGGGGGTCAGGGTATATTACAACACTGCCTACCCCCCCTTTTCAACCAGGTCTACTTGAAGTAGTACCCCCTGCTGCAAAACCCGACGAAAACTACTCCAACGACCCCCGCCAGTGAGGTCAATGGAATCTCCAGAAAAAAATAATCTGCCCAAACCAAGGTAGTGCCAGCCAAAATTTTTCGAAAAAATGAAGAACCCCCCGAGTGCTGGAGGGGGCCGTTTGCGCCACCCATGGGGGTGGACCATGAACTTGCCGACTAGCGTCCACAGCTACCGGTAGACCTGGAGCCCCCCAGCCGCCGGAGTTGTCCCTTGCGGTGTAACTGTTCTGTGTGAGCTGCCGTCTTGCTGAGCCTACGAGGGTGGTCTGAATTCCATTCGCTGTGAACCCAAAGGACTATCTACGAGGCAGGCATACGGCACAGGGGGGTCTGGGGGGCGGAGCCCCCCAGCCGCCGGAGGCCACGGTAGCGAACATCTGGCTCTGAGCGGGGACAATATCCGCGTTTTGGCTGGAAAACCCCAGGTTTGGGCTGAAAAAAACAGGAAGAAGGGGGTGGTTCCAGAGGACCCATCCTCATCCCCCACTTGAAAAATAATCCAGGTAGTGCCGGCAGGTCGTGCCGGCACTACCTTCCCATTTTTTCGAAATTAATTCAGCCCAAACCATGCACTACCTGTTTGGGCAGGCCTGACTACACTGACCCCCGCTCTCCTGTCGGGGGGGTTGAGTGCCGGAAACAGCGTGGGCCATGCAACTAGGGGGGAGGTTTGGGTGTGTGTGTGTCTTCATTACTCCGCTACTCCGTTCGTTTCCGGCAAATCTTCGTTATTTTTTTTCAACTTACAAGTCAGCTAACAACAGGAAATGCGCCAATATTGCCCTCGGTGGTATCCCTCCGTCAGGCATAGCGACAGGGCCTTCACTGTGTGTGCCAAGAAGCTGTCGTCAGTGGTGTGGTCTCTCCCTCATCCAGAGGGAGGGAGGGCAGCGGAGGTAGTCATCAGAGTTCGCTCGGTGACTCGCAGGGTTACCCCACCTAAAAAGTGACCAACACACTCACACACCCCTTCCTCCCCCCCACACTCCCCCAGCATTCTTGCCAGGTTTTTTTTATTAGAAAATTCAGACAAAGACAGAGCGGGGTGAAAGCCGGATCTGAAGGCACCCTCCAAACAACAGGGGGGCGGGGGTGGGACGATAGGCTACACATTGCCATTGCGCATGTGGGTGCACAGCAGCGCCGGCACATCAAATGGGGTGGGGGGCAGGGGGGCTCACAGCCTAAGCGGATCTTCACCCCACAAAGGGAAGGCCTTCCAGGGTGGCTGGGCTGAGGTGGGGGGGGGGGGGAGGGGTATACTGCGTGCTGTATAGCAGCCTTCTCACCCCCCGCTGCTCCCCTCCCCCCTCCTTCCCTGCCCCCTCACCCACAGCCAGCCGTCTTCAGCTACCCACCCGGGATTTTTTTTGGCAGAACAACGTGTTTTTCCGACTAAAATGACTCGTGGCAGCGTTCGGTATCTGCACACAAGCAGGCACCGTTCGTACAAACAAAGAACGCAAACTCCAAGGCTTTCTGGCACTTGCCTTGCCATCTGACTTCTGCAACCCCCCCTCCCCTGCCTGCATCGCACACCACTGCCACGCAGGCGCTTGTTGCATACCCCCACCCACCCACCCCCCCACCCCCACACAGCGCAATGGCTTCCACACCCGCCCCCCCTGACCCGCCGGAGGGGCTCGACGAGTTGATGGACACCGTGGATGCACTGCTGCTGTCCACCCGGAGCGGCACGCTTGACTGTGCCTTTGGGAATGCAGGCATCGCAGGTGTCTTTGAGGCTGCTGCTGCCACCACCTCCGCCAGCACCGCCACCACGCCATTCGATCCGAAGAGGCGCGCACAGCTGCTGGGGCTGGCGGTGCGCTGCCTCCGTCTCTCCGGAACGCAGCTGCTGCGGGATGTGAGGGCGCACAACAAGGCTCGGCCGCCCTCCCCCAGGCACGGGCGGCGTGGGGCTGCCTCCAGCGGGGCGGGTGCCGCAGCGGATACCTCCCCTGCCGACCCCTCTGCAGGCAGCACCGCGTTGCGCTTCGAGGAGCTGCGCCACGCCGCCCGCCTGGCGCAGGGGGTGCGCGAGGGCCCTGCCGTCGACCCACACCTCGCCGCAGGCCTGCTTGCCGCAGCAGCGCACGCGGCGCCGCCGAAGCACCGCGGCAGGGCGCAGCAGCAGGACACCACCGCGCCGCACAGGCGCTGGGCCACGCTTGCCCACCTCCCACAGGCCTACCTTGAGGCGGCGTTCCATAGCCCCGATGGGGTGCCGGAGGAGGGCGAAGACGCGGGGGTGGGGTTGGGGGGTGGTGGTGGCGGTGGTGGCGACCCGCCCAGCGAGGCGGCTGTGGTTGTGTCAGCCGAATGGCGTGAGGTGGAGGTGTTCGACCCCGCCCCGCTGGCCCTGCGCCACCTGCTGGGCGTGGCTGCGCCGGGGCAGGGCGGTGGCAGCCAGCAGGAGGGCACGCCGCCCCCGCGCGATGCTGCCGAAGGGGGCCCCTCCTCCTCCTCCTCCTCGTGCCCCTCCCCCTGCGGCAGCGCTGCGTCGCCCTGCGACGCAGACTCCCGCGACACGGCGTGCCCCTTCCCCCATGCGGGCGGGGGTGACACCACCACCACCGCACCCCACAGCCCCCCGCAGCCCGCCACCGCCGAGGCGCTGCCCGCAGGCAGCTGCGGCATCGAGGGGCTCTACAGGGAGGCAGGCGGGGTCTTCGCCCGCTTCGCCAGGCTGGCCGCCGCAGCGGCACCACCCCCCACACCCCCGCCACCACCACTACCACCCACACCCCCGCGGGTCGACACACCGGATGGCAACAGCAACACCGCCGCCGCAACAGATGCGATCCGCGAAGGCATCCGCCGCAGGCGTGTCCTGGGGGAGCTCACCCGCGCGCAGGGTGGTGAGGGCGGGGGCGCCAGAGGCGCCACCGCCACCACAGACACCCCTGCTGCTGCTGCTGCTGCGGCTGTGCCCCGCCACCACCACAACAGCTTCCCTGCCCTCAGCGTGCTGCACCCCGTGCTGCCAGAGCAGCGGAGGGCCCCGCCTCGGAAGTGCCGCGTCAGGCTGCGCGGCGACCCCACGCAGAACTGCACCGCCGCCGCCACCGCCGCCCCCCTGGGGCGGGCTTCGTTGGTGGGTGGGGATACGCTCGCCCCTCGCCACGGCCTCCGTGCGACGCCTCAAATCCGCCTCCTCCCCGAGATGCCGCATGAGCAGCTGCGGCTGCTGCTGGAGGAGCGGGGTGGCGGTGGTGGCGTGCCGTATGGCTTCTCATCCCTCCTGTCCTACGCCCCCTGCGCTGCGGGGTATGGGCGGCTTGCCGCCCCTGCGGGTTTCAGGGATGCGGTGCTGCGGCAGGACAGCGCCTCCCTGGTTGACGGCAGGTTTGCGGAGCCCCCCCCGCCGCAGTGTGCCCCCGCAGCCGCCTGCGAGGAGGGGGCGGCGTGGGATGTGCCGGAGGCGGAGGGCATGCGGGGCGGGGAGCGCGAGCCCCTGCTGCTGTCTGCTGAGGAGGAGGTGGGGGGTGGGGGTGGCGGCGTGCCGGCGGTGCGTGTTGCGGGGCAGAAGCGGAAGCTCGTGGATCTGCTGCACCGGCAGCTGGCGGCGTCGGTGTCGCGGATTGTCGCGGGGCAGCGGAGGTTCAACATCTCGAAGGTGGGGGTGATCCTCACGGACCTGTTTGCGCGGGGGGACAGCGAGGCGCATCTGTGCGATGTTTACGACAAGGCGAAGGAGGACACATCCCTGGTGGTCACACCGCAGGTCATCTTCGCCGCGGTTGTGCAGCACGTCCACCATAACAATGTCAACGGCAGCAACCGCCCTATGGCAATTCGCGCGACAGGAGATGAGGTTGTCGTGACACGCGATGGCTGAACCCTGCCTCTCGAACCCGGCAGTGTTATGCCCCAGCCAATTGCGGCTTCCCCCCCGGGGAGGGGGCGGGGTGGAAGCTGCTGGGGCCTGCAGGCCGACCTGCCTTCCTGAAAGTGTGGCGGGGTTGTTGGGCCTCTTTTGCAGCCAAAGGGGGGTGGGGGTGGGTGGAGGTGTATAATATTATTCCACCCCAGCTGCCTTGTTCTCTTGTTCTTAGTCTCAGGAGGGGGCGTCTCTCTCTCCCCCGCGCTTCTGGAGGACCCCTTTTTGTTCTCTGTGCTCGTCTCTCGAGCATCTTTGTTTCTCCGCCCAAGGCGTGGAGGGGAGGGGAGGGGAGGGGGGTCGTAGGAGCAATCTTGCGTCTCCTGGAGGCAATATGCACACCAATTTGAGGGGTTCGTGCGTCAGGCAGTGCGCCTTGCCTCAGCTCCAACGTCTCAGCCAGTTCTTTGCGTGGTGTCCACCACGATGGCCTTGTTCTGTGTGTGGTGGCGGGTGACAGCCATTCTCTTCGCTGCCCCCATGCTTCCTGTTGGCCCACCCGAAGGTAGCGCCTTCCCTTCTCCTGAGGCAGCGTCTTCCCGCTCCGTCTCACCTGCATTACACCACCCTAGCACACCCACCCTGCAGCAACCCAATGTCACTGCAGGCTGAAATAGGGTGCCACCGATACAAACCTTCAACCAACACACAGCGGAACCCCCTCCCCCTCCCCCACCGCCCCGACCCCCACCTCAACATATTTTTTGCACCCCCGCCTCCTCCGCTCCCACACCCCCCACACACACACACCTGTCCTGGGTAGGGCTCAGGCGAGACTCACAGCACCACCACCACCACCACCAGGGCAAGGCAGCGCCATGCCATCCCATGACCCGCATGAGAACTACCTGCTCCTGGAGAGCACGGAACTGCTGCTCCGACGAGTCGGGGGTGGGGAGGCGGATGTGAAGGAGGCAGGCGACCTGTTCCAGGTGCAGGGCGGCGTGGACTACGCCTCAGTCAGCTCCCTGGTGCAGCGCACCCAGCCGCAGGGCAACTCGCGCCGCCGCCTCGGCAATCTCCTCCTCCGCCTCAAGCAGTGCCGCAGCTCCCTCGATATGGACGCCAAGGCGCGCCTCCTGCAGGTCCTCTACTGCCTCCGCGGCGCCCGCCTCCAGCCCGACCCCTCCGCCACCCTCGACTCCCTCCGCGCCACAAAGCGGCAGGACCGGCTCCACAAATCCCTCACAGATCCGGTGCCAAACCCCGCAGCCCTGCCTGCCGCCAGCACCAGGCCCGGGGGTGCCCGCCTTCCGAGCAATCTCAATGTGATGCCGATGTCGCATTTCATCCGGCATGGGGTCTACACTATTCAGGGTGTGGCGTCGGAGGCAATCCCGGAGTCTGCGGATGTGGCGGATGCGCCGCACAGCGCATGCCAGGTAGCGGCGGAGCAGCTCCGTGAGCTGGGGAAGATGCAGGCGCAGGTCAAGGCGGATCTCGCAAAAAAATCCGACCGCAGCCTCCTCCACCAGAGCCTCAAAGGGGGCATCCGGGAGCAGATGCAGGCATTCGACGGTGCAATGGCAGAGCTGATGGCGGACTGCGAGTCTGTGGAACAGCCTGTCTCGCTCCCCCGGCTCCTCCTCGCCGCGGACAAGACCGCGACGGATCTGGGGTTCATCCGCTGGATGCAGCTCGCCTCCGACGCCACGAGGGAGAAGGGCGGTGCCCTCGCCGCGACTCTCGAGTCATTCAGCCACCACGCTGCTGCCCCGCCGGGGCTGTTCAAATCGCTCCGAGATGCCGCCTTCAAACCCCTGTTGCATATGGTCTGCCAGTGGGTGACAGACGGTGCGCTGGATGATCCCCACGAGGAGTTCTTCGTGGCGCGCGCGCGGGAGAAGGACGTCCCTGCGACGAGCGACGCCTGGTGGGACCAGAAGTACACCCTGCGGGAGGCGATGTTGCCCCCCTTCGTCCCGCATGCCATGGCGGAGGACATCCTGCTCGCGGGGAAGTCGATCAACTTCCTGCGGAAGCTGTGCAACAACCCCTTCACCATGCCCCCTTCGGTGAAGAAGCTCGTCCCCTCCGAAGGCGGGGTCCACCCCGACAACCTCGCAGAGCTGGTCCGCCAGGCAAAGGCTGCGGTGGACGAGAGGGTTTTGGAGGTTGTGTTTGACGACCACCAGTTGGCGGAGCATCTCTACGTCGCGCGTGCCCTGGGCCTGCTGTCGCAGGGGCAGTTCTTCGAGGAGGTGTACCTCGGGCGGGTGGGGCACATGCTCCGGTCGGACTACACGGAGGTGATGCGGAAGAAGTATTCCCTCACGCCTGCCTTGGAGGAGGGCATTGCCAAGACGCAGATCGGCGTCGGGCTGTCGATCGACCCCTGCAGGCACATCGAGGTCCGCATGCTGGAGGAAGGGGAGAGCGCGCTGGGCCTGGACAGGTTCTATTTGCTGTATGTCTGCCCGCAGCCGATCCGGACGGTGTTGCGTCTGAGCCTCTTGGAGTCGCATTATAAGCCGATCTTCTGCTTCCTGTGGAAGATCCGGAAGATCCAAAAGGATCTCGTGCTGGGTAGGGCGGGGTTCAAGCAGATCCTGCACGCCCGCTGCCACAAATCCATGGCGCGGAGCCCCCCCGACTGGTGGATGAAGCTGCACCGTGCCTCGGAAACCGCGTCCCACGTGGCGCACGCGATGCTCCAGTTTGTCAACGCGCTGTGCAGCTACATGCTGACGGATGGGGTGGATGTGCTGTGGAAGGAGTTCGAGACATCCGCCAAGGCGGCAAAGACCTTCGACGACGTCATCGGCGCACACCGCGACACCATCGTTGCGCTCTACCGCCATGCCCTGCTGGATGGAGTATGCCGTTGCTGCTGTGGGGGGGAGGGGGGGGGTGTGTGTGTGTGTGCGACAGTCGAGGCCTCACCAGAGCTCACTCAGTGCGCCCTACACTAAACTAAAAAGATGAACGTGTGTGTGTGACAGTGTCGGAGGCATCACTAAGAGCAGGGGGGTGTGCTCGGTGTGATCTGCACTCCTCTCAAAAGACTTCACCTGTGTGTGGTTGCGGTTTGCATCTGAGGGGCACGCCGCGGACATGATGTCGCTTCATCACCCAACCACCCCTTCAGGAATACCTCGAGCTGAAGCAGTGCGTTGAATCTGTGCTTGGGGTGGTGACGCAGTACCTCGCCAAGGCACAGATGCTGCACCGGCTGGGTCAGGACATGCTTCTGGTATGTGAGGCTGAAGTGGGGGGGTTTGCCGTGCCAAGCTGCAGTCATGTCGGCAGCATTCAGGCGGTGGGGGGCGTGGCGCTGTTTCTGCGAATGCCAGTGTTGTCGCAATCGGCACGGCCTGTGTCCCTCTCACCTCCCACCTCCTCGCCACAGCGGCTTCAGGATGCGGCTGATGTCAGCAGGACGGGCGGGCAGTGGCTCGGCCCGACTAGCAGCAGCGTGCTGGCAATCGAGGAGACGGGCCTGTCGGTAAACCAGCTGCGACGTGCCTATGTGCGTGAGGTGGGCCATCTGCTGACCACGCTCGACAGGGGGCTCGACCCTGCGAAGGTGGCCCGCGACTCAGCAACGGTATGCCATGTGGCCTTGCTGTGCCTTGCAGGGGGAGCATTTGCCTGAAGGCACATCACGACTTGTTGGAGTGCTCACAGGAATTCGCGTCTCGAAAAAGTACTCTCCTGCGTTGGGCTTTCCTATGATTAGCGGTTGCTGCCGCGCAATATTGTCAAAGCCGCATCACACACACCACACATCCACACCCACAGCTGTCGCACGCTGTGCTGTCGCCGAGGCGTGTTGCCGAGCTCAAGGCACGGCATTCCACACCGAAGCTCTCGATGGGTTCGCTACAGCGCCTCCGGACAGCTCTCGACTTCAACAAATACTTCCAGCAGCAGCACGACATGGCGACAGACGCTGCAACGGCGCAGATGTACTCACAGAGCCTGCACACCGAGACACACGCCCCGATCCCCAACCCGCGCACGACGCATCTGCCTGTCGACCACCCGATGGACGGTGCGTAGTGATGCGGTGTTGAGGGCATGCCATGCAGCCCTCCTCTCTGGGAGGGCTTGGCCAGCAGCTCCACACCACGCGACTCGAAGGATGAGAAACGGGTCACCGCAGTGTATCCCGAAGTGCCGCATTGCGGTGGTCAGGTGGGACTGCCCCAGGGTGTGGCAATAGGAGGCGGGAGAAGGGGCACACAATCACACCACATACCCGTCTCTGAAGGGCGCATTCACAATAGCCGAAAAAAATACAGGCGGCACTGATATCTACACAAGCAAGACACAAACAGCACTCCAGGGGTGGCAAGCGAAGCCTCCCGAATTATGGAAGCCAGCCACAGAGAGATGGCGCCCCCGCGCTTCGGGAAATCGTCTCTTGGATGCGGGGTGGCAGGGGGGGTGGGTGTGAAAACACGTTTTTTTTGTGTTGTGCTCACAACACGCGTGCTGACACACCCGCCGTATTTCTTTCTTCTGCACGGGGTTCCCCCCCACCCACCCACCCACCTCTGTGTTTCCCCAATCGCAACAACCCCCGCCCCCCCCCCCCCCCACCATATTATTACTCTAGATTTTTTGACCCGCAACATAAAGGAAACGTCTTCCCCAATAGATCACACCGCAGTAGTTTCTGTGCCCACCCCGCGCCCACACTCACCCCCGCGTTGCTGGATGGCTTGTCCTCCCTTCGCCTTTCGACAGCCAAGCCACCGCCTCCTCCCCCTTTAGACGCGACCTGCATACCGAGGTGACGCCCTTCTTTTCCCCCCCCTTTCTTTTTGGTGGAGGAAATTCATGATTGTCCCCCACATCGGCAGTGGCGTGTGCCTCGCTATGTGTTGGAGGCCACAATAGCAGAGAGAGATGCAAAACCAGCTGCACCGGGTACATGGCGGTGTGTTTTCTCTGGGGGAGGGGGGGGGGGGGAGCGATCGAGTCGACGACAGACACTCTTCGGCTCTTCTCCTCTTCTTCAGTCATCTGACGCCTCCAGCAGGGGAGGGGGTGGGGGGATTGCCCCCACCCCCTCGTTATGATGTTGAGGGAACTCTTGTGAAGCACCTTCCCACACCCCCCACACCCCCACCCCACCCTGGATTTCAGACACAACCTGCACAACGAGTGAAGGGAGATCATTCTTGTGCTCCCTTCTACTTCTATTTCACTACCCCCCCCCCCCCCCACCCCCACCCCACATTTTTGAGCAGTTTTGAACATGGTCGAGAACAGCAGTTGTCTTTGTACTTTCCTCTCACCACCCCCACCCCACCCTGTCTGTCCGAACCGCGCATAGTTGTGTCCATGCAGGTGCCGCCCTCCTGACCCTGGCACTCTCTCCCCCCCCCACGCGCCATCGCCACCACCACCACCCTGCAGGCGCAAGGGTCTCAGGGCCACCGCCAAGTGTGCCCTGCGCGCTCCTTGTGGGCCCACAGCAACACACGCGACACACCGCGTATATATACACATCGGGTCCGCCTCCCACTCCCACATCCACACCCCCCGCAGCAGCCCCCCCTCTCTTCCCCAGCTGCCCTGGTTTTTTTTTGAGCGCCTAGCCTGCATTGTTGTTGTTGCTGTGGAGACCTGAAACCTGCAGCTGGGGTTCTGCTGTTGAATAGTCGATACCTCCACCTCCTCCGCACCCACCCCTAAAGGTGTGCGACATGCCGCGCAAGCAGCGGCGGGCCAGGGGGCGTGCCCGGGAGCAGAAGGGCGGCGGTGCGGCGGAGGTGGTGGTGTGCGTCGCATCGGATGAGGGTGTGGCGGCGGGGGCGGAGCAGTATGGCATCGACACTGACGTGATGCGGTGCTTCACTGGCATGCCACCCCACGCGGCCTGCCCTCTGAGCAACGCCGCTGTGGAGGAGAACGACTTCGAAGTTGTCGACTGGAAGGCTGGTGAGAACTGGCTGGTGGCGTCGTTTGCTCAAACCGGTATGTCATTTAGCCAGGGTGGCCTTTCGGGAATTGCATCTGGATGGGACGGGGGGGAGGTGGGTTGGCGGGTGGGGAGGGGACTCGATGATCAAGATCCCGCCGTGCCCCTCCCCCCCCGCCATTCTGCCGCATCCTTCCCCCCACCACCTCTGCCACCGCTGCCTTTTCAGATCAAACGGCGCTGTCGTCAGACGAGCAGACCTTCCTCGATGCGCACGTCGACGACTTCCTGTGCCCCGAGACAGACTCTTTGGATGACTTTGACGCCCACTCCTTTGAGGACGTGTCCCAGGTCCTCCCCGAGGCGGTCTTCAGGAAGCGCAACCTGGACGACGCGAGCGACTCCGAGTCTGAAGAATCCGAAGGGGATTCTGACGTGGATGAGGAGGACGCCGAATGCCACCGGTACGACGAAAGCCTGAACCTGCACCTCGACAGGCTCATGGCGAGCCCTTGACGGGCGTCATGCCAGTGCCTGGTGTGAGGGGTTGGATGGCATGGCTTGTGGGTGTGCGCTCCGCACACCGCACAGCAAAAATCAACCTGTCGGCTCTCTCGGGTTGCGCCACCCCTGTGCAAGCGGGGCAACCGAAGGGGTGCTGTGCGTCACAAGGCGCAACTAAAGCCTTCAGGGCCCACCTCCCACCACACGCAGCACGCGCCGGCGGTGTGGGCGTGCGCCACAGTGTAGTGTGGCAGCATCAGAGTTCGCTCGGTGCGACCTACACTGAACAAAAAGTTTTACCGTGTGCGGGTGTGGCACTCTTCACCAGCACTCTTCATCAGACTGCCGCTGTCTGCCACCTATTCTTCCTTGGGGAGGGGCTGTTGCTGTTCTGGCAGGGGCGGGGGGGGGGGGGGAAGGAGAAGGGAGATTGCCATATCCTCATCTACCTATCGAGGCAACCCTTCTGGCCCACTGGTTGTGTGTGCTGTGCCCTCGTCTCTGCCCGTTTGCCACCCCGGACCCGAGAAAGGGGGGGAGGGAAAAAATATGCCCGTGTCTCAGAAACTGGGGGGGGGGCAGGCTCTCGTGATGATCGGCCAGATTTCTAAACCGAATCTGCTCGTCTGATGCGCACAGTGCACATTATCCCTCTTCTCAGACAGCGAAGGGGGCAGCTTCCCTGCCCTTGTTGAGCCATGTTGATGAACCACGAACCCTGCCCTGCCCATAGCAGTGTGCCCCCGCCACCTCGTCCTTTGCTGTACCCCCACCCCCTTACCTTCCACCGACTTCCTCACTGCATCAAAGCAGGGCTTCTCTTTGGCCCAGCAGCCCCCCTTTCCGTGATGCCTGTTTTCCTTTGCTTTGGGGTTGGCCCCAGAACAGATCTGAAGATCCCGAAGTGCCTTGGCGACGACCATGCATATTGTCCTGCATCCTCTGTGTGGAGGGGTTGCCACCTGGCGCCTTCAACGGCGCTGTCGAAGAGTATTACAAGCGGGTTCTTTCAACCGACTGTAGCCTGGGGTTCTTTCAACACACTGCACGGCCCATTTCGTGCAGGGTGTCCCCAGAGTGTCTTTTTTTGAGCTTATTTTCACAGCAGAAACAAATGAGAAGGAAAAAAAAGAACCCGTTAAATGCCTTTCAGCAAACAAGGCGTTCCAACAAAGTTTTCAAAGCAAGACTGCGCGAACCGCCACGTGCTTTTATATTTGTGTCATAGTCTCTCATGGATGTGTGCCTCAGAGAGGGGGAGACGCGGTGCTGTTCCCTCTGTCACCCGGAGGGGGGGGAGGCACCGCGGCCCCCTCTTTTTGTGAAGCCCTGTGCGAAAAAGAAATGCTGGGGGATGGGGGCCCTCGCTACCAGTCACTACTCGTCACTGCTCGTCAGCCAGTGAGGGGAAGTGCGCCGTGGCTCACTTTTTCTCACTCAGTCACACTTGGTAGCGAAGGCCCCCGATGAAACAGGAACAGAACGAAGTAGAAAAATGAAAAAAAATGTGTGGAAAAAAATTGGCGGGGGGGATTGCCAATCGGGGGCGATCCATTCTGCCTGCAGGCTTCTACCCCCAGCCTGCGGCAGAGGTCTGAATGTGGCTTCCTCTCCCTCTGCCAGCTTAGCAAACTGAGTCAGGCTCGTGCCAGGCTCGGTTCTGTGTCTGCGGCAGGCGGTTGTGAAGCGTGCCCATGTTGTGCCACCTCACAGCACAGGCTTGGTCGTCACCCCCCTACCCTGCCACCCCTGGACCCTTCTCTTGCAGTGAGGCAGACAGTAGCGCCGTCATGGGGAATGCGAATGCTGCTGCTGCCTGAAGAGCGAGGGGGGTGTGCGGGCGCGGGTGGTGCCACATATCTTGAACCCGGAGCGAAGCCATGTCTTTTCGCTTCAGAAAAAAAGCCCCGGAATCTGGGGAGGGGGTGGGGTGGAGGCGGTCCAAAGCACCGCCAAAAAAAATATGCCACAAGCAGGTTCTGGGCTTTGAGACCGAGTGGTGGTCACCACCCTTTTTCTTCGTCCAGAACCTGTTTGGATACGGACCCCCCTGTGTTTCCTCCCTCTCTCAGATTCCCGCGAGTCCTTTCTTTTTCTGACGAAAGCCTTTCACAGAGGAGGGTCTAGAAAAGCAGAAGTGGCTTCGACTCCGGGCCTGAGTGTGCGCTCAGCGAAGATAAGTTCAGGAGATGTTTTAAACGAAACACAGCTGCTGGGCGTGTGGGTATGTGTGTTTCTACCATTTCTACATAAAGGCGGAGCAAAGGGTGAGTCTCGTCTGCCGAGAGCTCCCTCAGCGAGCCTCAGCGACAGTATTCCCCGTTTGTGCCTGAGGAGGTGCAGCAGGGGATGGTGATGACATAGCATGGTGATACGGCATGCCACGTCATCAAATTGGACACAAAAAAAAAAGGCAAAAGCAAATGTGCCTGTGCAATACTGACACAGCTTGGTTGCAAGAGAGAGAGAGTTCCACCGATCCTCACCCTTTTTTTCCCCCTAGCGGGTGGATTCCACGCGCTTTGGAGCCAGTTCGGAGAGGTTTCCAAGTGATCCATCGACCAGCCCCCCCCATCTTCCCGGGAATAACGCGCTTCTTTTTTCTACACCTCCTGCCCTTGATGGCCTTTATCTTACCGCCCTGAAATAAAACCGCCGTGGAAACAGCCAATTTCCACAGCCGTATTTTTACCCCCCCCCCCCCCTCCCCCCTGTCCACCCACAACAACACGTTGGGGCCCTCCGCTCTAAAGTGCAGAACAGTGAGCCACCTCACAATCTAGGCTGCATCCTGACATGCTTTTGACACAGAGCGAAGGCCCCCTCGTTATTGTTCTTTGGACTCTCCC